>JBBPBX010021267.1:0-34534 GCA_038048925.1 Garcialebias charrua
GACGTCCACAGAGTTGACCGAGTGTTTCCAGCTCATTTATCCGTATGAGGCAACCCTGATCGGGCACACGGAGCCAGCTGACAGTAGCCTCCGGAGCTCCATTGACCGCAGTACAGTTGTAAAATGGCAACCGGAAGTGGCGAGCGGAAACCGGAAGTTGCGTAAATACGATTAATTTCTTATCAAAACGTAAAATTAATAATTATACTTTATTTATAAAGCCATTTAAAACAACCACAGCTGCAACAAAGTGCTATACACATGAAATTAATAACTTTTAAACACAAAAAAAAAAAATAATAATTTTTTTTTTTTTTTTTTAATCATATTTTTATTAAATATGATAAAATCGTAAGTCTGAGTTGCCGTAGGTCGCAGGTGTCGTACCTCGAGGGTTACCTGTATATATATATATATATATATATATATATATACATATATATACAGGGAGTCCCCAACTTACGAACGAGTTCCGAACCTAAGGACCGTTCGTAGGTCGATTTTGCCGTGAGTCGGAGCCTGTAGCACATGTTGTTCGTAAGTCTGGATTTTTGCCGTAAGTCACGGCAATTACCACTAACGCAGCGCCGCACACCCGTTGATCGGCATGTGACTGAACAAGCGTAAATTCTGGTCCATAAACATGCACAGAACTTTATTTACAAACTCTTAGCTAACACATTACACCATACATTCATCAATAAACACATACCTGTACAGTATTTACTGTACAACAGTACTGTTCTGCATAGCATGTTCAATAAATAAATAAACTATAAAACAAAGTGCCTTAGTGTACAATCCAGGAACTTAAAAAAGGTACAGTATTTTTCAGCACAGAAAATGCACAGAAAAGAAAATAATCTTGCTTTTGATTGAATAAAAAAGTCAGATCCATGACAAACAGGTTCCAACCATCAAGAGGAGCAAGTCACACCTATCAGAAACAGTGTTCAACAATCAGGAGCAAGTCACTCCCATCAGAAACAGGTTCCAACCATCAGGAGCAATTCAGTTTTCAACCATCATGTATGAAAACCAGTGCCTTAGTGTACAGTCCAGGAACTTTAAAAAGGTAGAATCAGCACAGAAACAGCATAGCAAAGAAAATTGCCTTACTTTGATTGAAGTGGAGGTAGACAGGCTTATTAAGTCGATGTAAGTCGATGTCCTCGTAAGTCGGGGACCACCTGTACAATCCCGCCGCCTTCAGATAAAAGTGACCAATGCAATCCCGCCTTGACCGTGGAATAGGTGATATTTAGTATTTTTATTCTTACAGAATTTGTGTTCTCTCCATATCAGTTTGTTCATTCATTCATTCAACCTTTATTTATACAGGCTGGACTCGTTGAGCCACGGGGACTCATTTACAAGAGGGACCTGTCTCACTCACACCTAGGGTCAATTTAGAGTTAACAATCAGCCTAACATGCATGTTTTTGGACTGTGGGAGGAAACCGGAGCACCCGGAGAAAACCCACGCATGCACGGAGAGAACATGCAAACTCCACCCAGAAAGGCCCCCGGACCAGGATTTGAACCGGGGACCTGCTCGCTTAGAGGCAGTCAAAGTCAAAGTCAAAGTCAACTTTATTGTCAGAACTACAATACAGGTAGTCCCCATTTACGAGCGCTCTGATCTACGAGGTTCCGGACTTACGAGCTGGCGAATTATTGGAAAAAACGCAAAAAATACTGAGTTTTCCTGTGTTTTTTCACCACAGTTCGTTAGCTAAACATGTGGACACACGTTTCCGATCATTTTTATGCACTCATAAGCAGTTTTTCGATGAAAAACGAGTGTTCGTAGTCGCGCTAGCAAAACCGTTCCAATTTACGAGCGAAATTCCGGACTTACGAGAAGCGTGGCGGCCGTTCCAAATTACGAGATTTCCGGTTTACGAGCGCCTCGTTGTAACGGATCTCGCTCGTAAATCGGGGACTACCTGTATGTACAGGACATACACAGGACCGAAATTGCGTTTCTCTCAGTCCCTCGGTGCAACAGTAACCATCTAAACACTAAACACTAAAACATTTAATAAACATAAGCATAAAATAGTAAAATAGTAAAAAAGTGTAACACTGTCCTGAGTTTTTTCATAATAGTATAAAAGTATGAAAATTTACACCAACACTGAAACACCAAACACCCCTAAAACACCAAACACCCAATGAACATAAGCATAAAATGAAATAATAAAAGTGTAATACTGTCCTGAGTTTTTGCATAGTAGTATAAAAAGTATAAAACGTATATCTATAAAATAAACTGAAGTTTCTAGCGTTGACATTTGCAAAGAGTCATCAACATCTCCAAAAGTTTGGTCTGTGTTGTAAAAAGCTGCACTTTGAACCTGCAGAAGGAATGTTGTTGTTGGAATATGGGGAGATGTTTTGTTTTGGCTACTGGGGGGATGTTTTGAGCACACAAAAGACTTCAGCCCCAGGGGGTCACACAAACCTAATGGAATGCAAATTCCTCAATCTGTCATTTTACAGTCTCCCATGGGAGCTATATGTAAAATATGTACAAGTACATATGTTTGGTATTCCTAGTGTTATGTGGTTCTGATGTTCAAACCTGGATCAGATGGAACTGCTTAGCCATTGAGCAATGACTCAACCATGACTGATGGGGGCATGGGAGTCCAGATGTGAGTTCAGGTCAGGTGTGTGGTCCTGATGTGATGGAGAGATGCTGGAAGATGCTGGAGGAGGCAGGAGGAGTGAGGAGAGAGCAGAGGACACAGACCAGCAGGTCTGTCCATCAGGTCAGGTGTGTTCCTGTTTTGGCAACAGTCATAGATGTGAATGCATGTCAGGGTTAGTCACATGATGTGACACACGGGTGATGGATGGAGAGAAACTGGACGAGGCAGGAGGAGAGAGCAGAGGATACAGGTCTGTTGATGAGGTCAGGCTCAGCAGGCGTTCTCTGTTGAAAGACACACAAACATGAATGTCTGCAGTTAAAGCAGGATCATGACCTGCAATAAAAAGATAAAACACAGACAGAAAACAAGTTCAACTCACTGTTAGGCACAAGGTGTTGACACACAGGTGATGGATGGAGAGAAGCTGAACGAGGCAGGAGGAGAGAGCAGAGGACACAGTCTGTCCATGAGGTCAGGCTCAGCAGGTGTTCTCTGTTGAAAGATACACAAACATGAACATCTGCAGTTAAAGCAGGATCATGACCTGCAATAAAAAGATAAAACACAGACAGAAAACAAGTTCAACTCACTGTTAGGCACAAGGTGTTGACACACCAACTCATTCTCACTCCCTACTCATCATATATTGATGCTTGGGCTCAGGGTCCCTCCGCGTCAAGAGTAGGGGCGACCCGACAAAACAAGTATGTGATGCAGAGGGACCCTGAGCCCAAGCATCAAAATATGACGAGTAGGGAGTGAGAACATGTTGAAATTTTCACCTGTACAAAAGATATTTGTGTCATCTGCAAATAAAACAAAAGTAAACAATTTAGAGACCTTACATATGTCATTTAAATGGTAAATGGTAAATGGAGCTTATTTATATAGCGCTTTTCAGCCCCCTGTGAGGAGCCCCACAGCGCTTTACAATACCAACCATCCACCCATTCATACACACATTCATACACCGGTAGTGGTAGCCTGCCTTCCAAGGCGCCATCCAGACCTACCAGGAGCAACTCAGGGTTAAGTGTCTTGCCCAGGGACACAACAACACATGGTGGGCGGATGCGGGATTCGAACCTCCAACCTTTTGATCAGGGGTCGACTGCCATTACCACTACACCACGGCCGCCCCATTAGTTTATGTATAAACTAAACAACTTTGGCCCCAATACTGAACCATGTGGAACACCACAAACAATGTCCAAGCACGAGGACTGGAAATCACCTATTTCCACAAATTGTTGCCTGTTACTAAGATCATTTTTCAACCAGTGCAAAACTACTCCTCTCAAACCATAACGCTCTAGTTTCTTAATTAGTATTTCATGATCAATTGTATCAAATGCTTTTTTTAGGTCGATAAATATCCCAACAGCTGGTTTCTTTTTGTCTAGTGCATTGGTCACTTCTTCTATTAATTGAATAACTGCCATCGCTGTAGATCTCTGTGACCTAAATCCATACTGATTCTCTGAGAGTAGTTTGTATTTATTAACAAATCTATCCAATCTAGTAACGAATATCTTTTCCAAAATTTTGGAGAACTGTGGAAGTAATGATACAGGTCTGTAATTTGTGAAATGATGTCTATTTCCAGATTTATATATTGGGATGACTTTTGCAATTTTCATTTTTTGTGGAAATATACCTGTTTGAATTGACAGATTACAAATATATGTTAGTGGCTGAATAATTTCCTCAATCACCTTCTTTATTATTATTATATCAATGCCATCACAGTCAGTTGACCTTTTATTTTTACATTTATTAACTATGTCTATAATTTCTTTACCTTCCACTGCTGAGATAAACATGGAATCTGGATTTCTACTAATTAAATTGTCATTTAGTGTTTCATTTACTGTGGCTTGCGGAATTTCATCAGCCAATTTAGGCCCCACACTAACAAAATATTTATTGAAATGATGAACTATCTCTTCTATATTATTAAAGTGTTTATCATTGTTTGTAAAGTGTTGAGGAAAGCTAGTATGCCAGGATGTTTTTCTAATGACACTATTTAAAATATTCCAGATACCTTTAATATTACTTTTATTTCGATCCATCTGTTTGCTATAATAATCTTGTTTTGATGTCCGTAAAATAGTGGTTAATTTATTCTTATATTTCTTGTATTTATTTTCAGCCTCGATTGATCTATGCTTTATAAAGTCTCTGTATAGTTTGTTCTTTTTCTTACAGGCATTTTGTAGTCCCTTTGTGATCCATGGAGTTTCTGAGTATTTATTTTTATGAATAAACTTTATAATGGGACAATTTTTATCATATAATGATTTAAAAATATTGAGAAAATTATCATATGCTTTATCCATTTCATTTGTTTTCAATACAGACTCCCAATTTTGTTTAGATCCATCCATCCATCCATCCATCTTCTTCCGCTTATCCGGGGTCGGCTCGCGGGGGTAGCAGCCTAAGTAGGGAGGCCCAGACTTCCCTCTCCCCAGCCACTTGGAGCAGCTCCTCCGGGGGAATCCCAAGGCGTTCCCAGGCCAGCCGAGAAACATAGTCCCTCCAGCGTGTCCTGGGTCTTCCTCTGGGTCTCCCCCCTTGTTTAGATGTCATCTTTAAATGCTTTTATAGATTCTTCAGTTCTTAATCTTTTAGATATTGGATTATTCTTGCACTTATCTTTCCTGTGGCAGTTGTCACAAACAACAAAAACAGGTAAATGATCACTTATATCATTAACTAATAATCAACTTATTGTATTATTATGTATCACATTTGTAAAAATATTATCTATAAATGTTGCACTGCCAGATGTGATTCTGGTAGGTCTTGTAATTTGAGGGAAAAGGCTCAGACGGCATCATGTTAATAAAAGATAATCATGTTAAAAGTTACAAATGTTGAGTTTGTACCCTGTTTTCTAAATTGCTGTGTGGATGACAGGGATTAACTTCAAACACTTTGTAGAACGGTGCTTTATGTAGTTCAGTCCCTTTCCTTGTATTAGTTGAACGGTAGTTCTGCCACATTCAAAATGGTGGACGCTCCAACATATCTCTGCTGCAGACCAGCCAGCTCAACGAGGCCTCCACGTATTTATGTGGCAGCACGGTGGCACAACTGGTAGAGCTGCTGCCTCTCAGCGAGCAGGTCCCCGGTTCTAATCCCGGCCCGGGGGCTTTTCTGGGTGGAGTTTGCATGTTCTCTCTGTGCATGCATGGGTTTCCTCCGGGTGCTCCGGTTTCCTCCCACAGTCCAAAAACATGCATGTTAGACTGATTGTTAACTCTAAATTGACTCTGTGTGTGAGTGAGACAGGTCTCTCTTGTAAATGAGTCCCCGTGGCTCAACGAGGCTAGCCTGTATAAATAAAGGTTGAATGAAAAATGTCTATGGTTTCACCTGTGTTAACTCAGACATAACCAATCAAAACACAATGGATAAATAAAACTGTCAAAACATAAACTCTGAAGAGGTACCACTCTCTAAAGACTATACATGTATACAGTTGTGGTCAGAGAAGTAACATCAAAGAAAACGCATTTAAGACATGTTATTATTTTTACTGCATCTTTCGGTGACCTTTGACCTGCAAGACCAGAATAATCGATCGTAGATCGCAGCAATCTTATTTCCATGAATTTTACTTAAACTGAGGAATGAATTATGGTGTTTTTCCATTTACATTTCCCACATACGGTACTACCTTGAACCAATGACAATTAATTTTAGCCAAATAATACAAAACAATATTACTTTTCTTAATGTTTTGTCTGTCTTTTGTCAACTGAAACAGTTTTATAACAACTACAAAAACTGTTTGTTTTTGGCATTTGGTTATGCACTGCTTGTTCTTGTCTCTGTTTAAACTTTTAGAAGTTTCTGATGTATGATGTTTAATAAGAAGCAGCGTGATGTTTAACCTCTCTGTCTTCATCCCCTCATCTTTACTCTGCACCTCTGAGTTGGAGAGTAATAGCTGCTGAAATTTTTATTTAACAGATGAATACACTTATTATATACCTCCCCCAACGTGCTCATGCATGCATGTTTTCACTCAAATACACACATACAAACTCCCAAATGTGCCGTTGTGAGCTCTGAGAACCCAGAGCAATTAAAAACAGACAAACTCTACACTGCATGTGTGTTTTGTGTTTCCTTTTGTGCTCCCCCTCTTCATACACACAGATTGTATTTCTTGCAGCCGCTCGTGCAGTGACAGCGCACATCCCTGCTGCGCTAGGCCTTTCTTATCAGTATGCTGTGTGCACTTCCTCTCTAAACATGGCCAAAGCTTTTGGGAGCCACCGAGCCTCTCTGATAAGATAAGAGACAAAGCCCTCTCTCTTTAAGGGATGCATAAAATAGAAAATAGGGGATCCTTCCCGCTGGAATCACAGGACAGAATACAAAGAGAGGGGCAATGAGAACTTCGATGTTCAGAAAATGGAATTCAAAACGTGTACGATATGAACCATGGGGTGATGGTAGAGAGAAATTCACTTTCAGTAAAAGAACAAAAATATACAGAAAACACACTTGCACATCTGCCACTTCTGATGTGTTAGGTGAAGATGATCTGCAGAGCATATTTAAATACTTTACCATGGCAACAGGCTCTGTGATTAGGGGCAAACAGGCAAAACTGCTTGCAGCACTTGGGATTGAGATGATACAAATTAAGGGAACTCTGGACTGTTGCCAAGGAGACGAACAGGCGCTGGGGTTAAAGTCCAACCTAAACACACCTTAAAGCTATTTTAGTGACAGAGAAGCGGAGCGCGTGGGGGGAGGGAAGGCCGGAGAGGGAGGAGGGGAAGATGTGGGTTTCTGACGAGCGAGCTGCACAAATAATCGTTGGACCTGCCGAGATGTGTGATCAGAGTTCAGAATCCCTCCATATGTCTGAGTGTGCATGTACACTTATGGTTGTGTGTTGTGATGTTTCAGTTTCATGTCTGCACAGCGGCATCTCTCTTCTCTGCCCAGTAACATGACAAAAGAATCAGAACCGGCTTCAGTTTCACACATTTCCTTTATTCTTCATCCGTGGATGAAAGTCACAAAAACAGGTCATTTTGTCATGACATCATATCTCACAACAACAACAAAACTGACAATATGGCTTTGTGGTGACAACAGTTTTTGTACATGCTTTGTCAAAGTTTAAAAGGTGCCAGATAAAGCTCACAGCCACAGCGTGTTTCAGAAGGCGTCGTATAAAGGTCCTGCATGATGTCAGCTTTATCCATTGAATTATTTTACTGACACGTTGGGTAGCTGTTGTTTTAACAGCATGCTAGTCACCGTCAACAATAGCTTTAATGTGTTGAGAAAGTATGCAGTAACATTATCTTTTTTCCCATAATTTTTTTAAAAATGTGAAGATTTTTTTTGTTTCTGGATTATGACATTTAAGGCAGCTCCGTTTGGGAAATTTAATCAAAAAGAAAGAAAATGGTTGTGAAAAGGTAAAAAGGAACTCTTTCAGCTTAGACTGTTGCAGCTACATTATAAATTAATTTTCACATTAAAAGTATTTTTAATTATAATTAGACAAGTAAACTTCATTTGCACACAATGAGAAACATCAACATCAGCAAAGAATGACATATTGTAAGACTCAGAGTCATTACATTATTTACCTTTCCTGAGCCAGCGTTAAAAATAGTCCTTGAAAACTCACTGCACTAAAACCATAGATATACGGTAGGATCTTTTGTCGTATATCTCCGTATCCTTCAAATATACTTATACTTATATTTCCAGATATTCCCGGAAATGGACCGCAATGATCCTTAAAAAATCCCAAAATCCCAAAATCCAGATACTTATCTTTGGCAGACACTTGACGAATAACAGCCACATTTATTTTGGATCTGCCGAAGATAAGTATCCAGATTTTGGGATTTTTTAAGGATCATTGCGGTCCATTTCCGGGAATATCCGAACACAGATCCTTCTGTATATCTATGGTTTTAGTGCAGTGACTGTTCATCGAAATAAAAAAAATTCTGCTGGCATATTTCAAAGTAAAACCAATAAAGGTAGATGATGTGGGACCTCAACTCTGGTGTTATTTGCACATGTTGCTTATCTTAGTCCACCTTCTCATTGGACGATGTCCCCACTGTACTCCCCACAACCTCTTAGAACGTGACTTTTAAATTTGGAAAGCCTCCTTTAGTGTGAAGAGAATTATGATGCTAGTGCTCGTTAATCCAGAAAAAAAGTTTTTTTTGTTGCCGTTTTCCACATCCCTAAAATGATCTCCAGCACCCTCATCATGCTTGTTATATTTATTATAACTGTTGTTATTTATTATAACTGTTGTTATATTTATTATAACTGTTGTTATTTATTATAACTGTTGTTATATTTATTATAACTGTTGTTATATTTATTATAACTGTTGTTATTTATTATAACTGTTGTTATATTTATTATAACTGTTGTTATATTTATTATAACTGTTGTTATTTATTATAACTGTTGTTATATTTATTATAACTGTTGTTATATTTATTATAACTGTTGTTATTTATTATAACTGTTGTTATTTATTATAACTGTTGTTATATTTATTATAACTGTTGTTATTTATTATAACTGTTGTTATATTTATTATAACTGTTGTTATATTTATTATAACTGTTGTTATTTATTATAACTGTTGTTATTTATTATAACTGTTGTTATTTATTACAACTGTTGTTCTATTTATTATAACTATTATTTGAGCAGAAAAACTTTGGACTGCATCCGCCTGTAGTGTGTATGTGCCACTTCATGCCTCCATGTGGGGTTCCCCTGAAAACCTCCACTCTGAGACCTGGATTCAGAAACCTTCAGTTTCAGGGGCTGTTGTCTTTAGAGTTTTATTGCTCACATTTAAAGGTACAAATTGTCAGCTGAGCTTGAAAGTTCCCTAGAAACAAACGGCTTAGAGTTGGACTGGTTGTGCTAATCTTTTCCAAGCTGTAATCTTTAGTAAAAGGACAAGATCATCCACTGTACTTCAACACGTTCCTTACCCAGGAAAAACCAAATAAAAAGCTCCGACACTAAAGAGAGAACCAGTAAAACAGTCAGCAGTATTCAACGCACAGTCGAGGAAGGTTGTTGTTCAGGCACTCATTAAACTTGCATCGTGTCATTATTTTCATTTCCACTCATCATTTACACACTCGTCAAACAACTGTTACACAAAGTTCTCGCCATCCTGACAAAAGTGATTGTGGTAATGACTTTGACTTTGTTTGCGCTGCACACAATGAGCCCGTGTGTGCATGTGTTTGGGTAAACAGTGTGAGAGGTGTAGATTTGAAATGAATAATAATCAAAAAAGACAACGTGAGCATACAGCGAGGGTTCTAATGTGTCAGGTGTCACACAGTGTTTTCAGATACACACACAATCAGTCAACAGAACGCTAAGAGAAGAGAACAACACGGTTTAACTAACACTTCATGCACTCGGTGGGAATAAAAACAGGGCGATCTCAAAACGGGTTTCTTCAAGTACTGTTCAAAGTTTTTTAATTGTAGTTGGGTCATTTTAAATGATCTCTAAAGACAAATTCAGGCAAGTTTTTTTAGGTTGTGAGTAAGATAAATTCATAATTCTCTATCTAATCTATTACCCTTTTAATGGCTCCCTGCTGCTTTTCAGGTGAAATTAAAGTTTTATTGATTGTTTTTAGGTGTTTAAACTGTATAGGCCCATTTTACCCAAGTGAGCTGCTGCAGCCATACACTCCACCCAGAGTCCTGAGGTCAGCTGACCAGCTCGTTGGCTGTCCCTGAAGCGAGGCTGAACACTAGAGGTGACAGAGCATCTCTGTGGAACAGCCTCCCTCTGTCTGTGGAACAGCCTCCCTCTGTCTGTGGAACAACCTCCCTCTGGCTGTGGAACAACCTCCCTCTGGCTGTGGAACAGCCTCCCTCTGTCTGTGGAACAGCCTCCCTCTGTCTGTGGAACAGCCTCCCTCTGTCTGTGGAACAACCTCCCTCTGTCTGTGGAACAGCCTCCCTCTGGCTGTGGAACAGCCTCCCTCTGTCTGTGGAACAGCCTCCCTCTGTCTGTGGAACAGCCTCCCTCTGTCTGTGGAACAACCTCCCTCTGGCTGTGGAACAGCCTCCCTCTGTCTGTGGAACAGCCTCCCTCTGTCTGTGGAACAGCCTCCCTCTGTCTGTGGAACAACCTCCCTCTGTCTGTGGAACAGCCTCCCTCTGTCTGTGGAACAGCCTCCCTCTGTCTGTGGAACAGCCTCCCTCTGTCTGTGGAACAGCCTCCCTCTGTCTGTGGAACAGCCTCCCTCTGGCTGTGGAACAGCCTCCCTCTGTCTGTGGAACAGCCTCCCTCTGTCTGTGGAACAGCCTCCCTCTGTCTGTGGAACAGCCTCCCTCTGTCTGTGGAACAGCCTCCCTCTGTCTGTGGAACAGCCTCCCTCTGTCTGTGGAACAGCCTCCCTCTGTCTGTGGAACAGCCTCCCTCTGTCTGTGGAACAGCCTCCCTCTGTCTGTGGAACAGCCTCCCTCTGTCTGTGGAACAGCCTCCCTCTGTCTGTGGAACAACCTCCCTCTGTCTGTGGAACAGCCTCCCTCTGTCTGTGGAACAGCCTCCCTCTGTCTGTGGAACAGCCTCCCTCTGTCTGTGGAACAGCCTCCCTCTGTCTGTGGAACAGCCTCCCTCTGGCTGTGGAACAGCCTCCCTCTGTCTGTGGAACAGCCTCCCTCTGTCTGTGGAACAACCTCCCTCTGTCTGTGGAACAGCCTCCCTCTGTCTGTGGAACAGCCTCCCTCTGTCTGTGGAACAGCCTCCCTCTGTCTGTGGAACAACCTCCCTCTGTCTGTGGAACAGCCTCCCTCTGTCTGTGGAACAGCCTCCCTCTGTCTGTGGAACAACCTCCCTCTGTCTGTGGAACAGCCTCCCTCTGTCTGTGGAACAGCCTCCCTCTGTCTGTGGAACAGCCTCCCTCTGTCTGTGGAACAGCCTCCCTCTGTCTGTGGAACAGCCTCCCTCTGTCTGTGGAACAGCCTCCCTCTGTCTGTGGAACAGCCTCCCTCTGTCTGTGGAACAGCCTCCCTCTGTCTGTGGAACAGCCTCCCTCTGTCTGTGGAACAGCCTCCCTCTGGCTGTGGAACAGCCTCCCTCTGGCTGTGGAACAGCCTCCCTCTGTCTGTGGAACAGCCTCCCTCTGTCTGTGGAACAGCCTCCCTCTGGCTGTGGAACAGCCTCCCTCTGGCTGTGGAACAGCCTCCCTCTGTCTGTGGAACAGCCTCCCTCTGGCTGTGGAACAGCCTCCCTCTGTCTGTGGAACAGCCTCCCTCTGGCTGTGGAACAGCCTCCCTCTGTCTGTGGAACAGCCTCCCTCTGTCTGTGGAACAGCCTCCCTCTGTCTGTGGAACAGCCTCCCTCTGTCTGTGGAACAGCCTCCCTCTGTCTGTGGAACAGCCTCCCTCTGTCTGTGGAACAGCCTCCCTCTGTCTGTGGAACAGCCTCCCTCTGTCTGTGGAACAGCCTCCCTCTGTCTGTGGAACAGCCTCCCTCTGGCTGTGGAACAACCTCCCTCTGTCTGTGGAACAGCCTCCCTCTGTCTGTGGAACAACCTCCCTCTGTCTGTGGAACAGCCTCCCTCTGGCTGTGGAACAGCCTCCCTCTGTCTGTGGAACAGCCTCCCTCTGTCTGTGGAACAGCCTCCCTCTGTCTGTGGAACAGCCTCCCTCTGTCTGTGGAACAGCCTCCCTCTGTCTGTGGAACAGCCTCCCTCTGTCTGTGGAACAGCCTCCCTCTGTCTGTGGAACAGCCTCCCTCTGTCTGTGGAACAACCTCCCTCTGGCTGTGGAACAGCCTCCCTCTGGCTGTGGAACAGCCTCCCTCTGGCTGTGGAACAGCCTCCCTCTGGCTGTGGAACAGCCTCCCTCTGTCTGTGGAACAGCCTCCCTCTGTCTGTGGAACAGCCTCCCTCTGGCTGTGGAACAGCCTCCCTCTGGCTGTGGAACAGCCTCCCTCTGTCTGTGGAACAGCCTCCCTCTGTCTGTGGAACAGCCTCCCTCTGGCTGTGGAACAGCCTCCCTCTGTCTGTGGAACAGCCTCCCTCTGTCTGTGGAACAGCCTCCCTCTGTCTGTGGAACAGCCTCCCTCTGTCTGTGGAACAGCCTCCCTCTGTCTGTGGAACAGCCTCCCTCTGTCTGTGGAACAGCCTCCCTCTGTCTGTGGAACAACCTCCCTCTGGCTGTGGAACAGCCTCCCTCTGTCTGTGGAACAGCCTCCCTCTGTCTGTGGAACAGCCTCCCTCTGTCTGTGGAACAGCCTCCCTCTGTCTGTGGAACAACCTCCCTCTGTCTGTGGAACAGCCTCCCTCTGTCTGTGGAACAGCCTCCCTCTGTCTGTGGAACAGCCTCCCTCTGTCTGTGGAACAGCCTCCCTCTGTCTGTGGAACAGCCTCCCTCTGTCTGTGGAACAGCCTCCCTCTGTCTGTGGAACAGCCTCCCTCTGTCTGTGGAACAGCCTCCCTCTGTCTGTGGAACAGCCTCCCTCTGTCTGTGGAACAGCCTCCCTCTGTCTGTGGAACAGCCTCCCTCTGTCTGTGGAACAGCCTCCCTCTGTCTGTGGAACAGCCTCCCTCTGTCTGTGGAACAGCCTCCCTCTGGCTGTGGAACAGCCTCCCTCTGTCTGTGGAACAGCCTCCCTCTGTCTGTGGAACAGCCTCCCTCTGTCTGTGGAACAACCTCCCTCTGTCTGTGGAACAGCCTCCCTCTGTCTGTGGAACAGCCTCCCTCTGTCTGTGGAACAGCCTCCCTCTGGCTGTGGAACAGCCTCCCTCTGGCTGTGGAACAGCCTCCCTCTGTCTGTGGAACAGCCTCCCTCTGTCTGTGGAACAGCCTCCCTCTGTCTGTGGAACAGCCTCCCTCTGTCTGTGGAACAGCCTCCCTCTGTCTGTGGAACAGCCTCCCTCTGTCTGTGGAACAGCCTCCCTCTGGCTGTGGAACAGCCTCCCTCTGTCTGTGGAACAGCCTCCCTCTGTCTGTGGAACAGCCTCCCTCTGTCTGTGGAACAGCCTCCCTCTGTCTGTGGAACAACCTCCCTCTGTCTGTGGAACAGCCTCCCTCTGTCTGTGGAACAGCCTCCCTCTGTCTGTGGAACAGCCTCCCTCTGTCTGTGGAACAACCTCCCTCTGTCTGTGGAACAGCCTCCCTCTGTCTGTGGAACAGCCTCCCTCTGTCTGTGGAACAGCCTCCCTCTGTCTGTGGAACAGCCTCCCTCTGTCTGTGGAACAGCCTCCCTCTGTCTGTGGAACAGCCTCCCTCTGTCTGTGGAACAGCCTCCCTCTGTCTGTGGAACAGCCTCCCTCTGTCTGTGGAACAGCCTCCCTCTGTCTGTGGAACAACCTCCCTCTGTCTGTGGAACAGCCTCCCTCTGTCTGTGGAACAGCCTCCCTCTGTCTGTGGAACAGCCTCCCTCTGTCTGTGGAACAGCCTCCCTCTGTCTGTGGAACAGCCTCCCTCTGTCTGTGGAACAGCCTCCCTCTGTCTGTGGAACAGCCTCCCTCTGTCTGTGGAACAGCCTCCCTCTGTCTGTGGAACAGCCTCCCTCTGTCTGTGGAACAGCCTCCCTCTGTCTGTGGAACAGCCTCCCTCTGTCTGTGGAACAACCTCCCTCTGTCTGTGGAACAGCCTCCCTCTGTCTGTCAGGAGATCTGTTTTAGTCCAGAGTGAAAACACATCTAATCTCCATGGCCTTCAACATTAAATTATTGATTCAAGTCTTTGGGAAATTGCAACAAATATGCAACAGTTGTGTGGTTTTTATTTGTGCTATTATTTTATTGGTATTTTACTGTAAATTTTATGATACTTTTGTTTTTATTAAACTCGATTTTGTTTATTTTATCATGTTTAATCTACGATGTTTTAATTCTTGTGAAGCACTTTGGTCAGCTGTGGTTATTTTTAAATGTGCTGTATAAACTTTGAATTATTGAACATCCTTTTCAATCTACTTTTCAGCAATTTTGTTGATCACATTTAAAACAGTCAACTAATTGTTTATTTGTCCATTTTTATCATTTATCAGAGTTAAATTTGTTCAATCTTTAAAAGAAACAAAGACACATCTAACAATTGAGAACGTTTTTGAATCGGTGTAATGAGAAGACTGTTTCATGACTTTAGCTGTTTGTTTTCTGTAGCCTACCTTAGCATAAAGTCAAAGAAACTTTGTTTACATCAAAAACATTTAAATCTCACTGTCAGTTTAAACAGATATATCAAATATATCTATATCAATTTTTGGTACAACACCGGCCCACGTTTCTAGGTTGTCAGCACGGTGACGCTTGACAAATGAGACGTCTCAGCGGTGACGCATAATAGATGCCACGTATACAACCAAGTAGGCATGCGATATTAAACTCCCGCGATATCTCTCGTTGAGAGGTAACGTTGTCTCGCGAGATGCTAATGCTAATGCTAGCAGAGCCCCTAGCAAGTCAGCGTCACGGACAGCATGGCTTCGCCGGATGAAGTTGCTATAGAAGACGCCCCAACTACTGATGGAGGGTGCCGCAGACGCCTCTACATTGATGGAGGGTCCCGGCGCTGCCCCGAATGTAAAGACACGCGTGTAAACACCGGTGTGACCGGTGTTGCCAGATAGAGTCCCACCCACCCAAAGCAATCTCTACCCGCAAAAGTCAGAAGGAAAATCGCGGTGAACCGCCCAATCTGGCAACACTGGTGAGTGACGGCTGCAGAGTCAGTTTTGGAAAGTCCTGCGTGAATATCTATTTTTTTAAACAAAGTTGAACGTTCTAAGGTCTAAGGAGATTCAATCAGTAAAATGAAGACATCAGTTGGGTTTGTAATACATGTTAAAACAGAATAAAAGCCTTTTTGCGGCATAAAACCGATCTTTGAAGTTTTCTTGAACTAATATTAAAATCTCGTCTCGTTCTCGCGAGATCTGTGATTTGTCTCGTCTCGTGAGTTTTGTGTATCGTTACACCCCTACAGCCAAGTGATGCACTTATGGCCCTTTCCACTTTATTAGACATATTTGGACTGATGCGACTAATATGGTGGTGCGACGTATATGGCAGAAAATTCAGTAGTTACAATCATTTAACGTAACAGCTGTAAGAGGAAAAGAGTGGATCATACTGGTGATTTACATTTGTTGTCAGAAAGGTCAAGTCAGACAAAGCAAATGAGAAGCACATTTGAAGCCTGAATTCTGCCTCAGAAAGTTGAAGATTTCAGAAAAAAACTTAACCTCAAAATCCAAAGACTACCTGCAGTTTAAATCTTGTGATAGCTGCAGCAACAACATTTTTTATTTCCACTTCTATCACTTTGAAGCTCAATATCATAACAGCAGCACACACACAGTAATTTATAGTCTCTATTTGGAAATGAATTGTTACAGCGCTCGCATGAATAAAACGCATATAATGACATGATTATTAGCTTGTACTGCTAAAAGTAGTTAGCTTAGTTTATGAATGACCAAATTCCACAGGTTTATTGATTTACAGCTGTAACACGATTGTTTGTCTTTAGGCAAAAAACTACGTTCAAAAAAATTAAGCTATGATTTTTAATCAAAGGAGTGCACAGTGAAAATAAACTATTTGCATGTTACAGTGCACTTTGAGATTTTCATTAATGAAAAGTGCGTTATAAATTGAATTCATTATTATTATTATTATTACAGTGACAATGGAAAGTCAAAAGCCAAATTGTAAAGATCAATAGATTTAATGAAAATACCACGTTGAATCTTTGTTCTTGTTTTTTTAAAGGTAAGTTTGAGGCTTGTTGTCTGTTTAAGCAGATTATCACGTCAGTTAAATAGCCAGAGCAGGTCGTGTGTAAATATCCACAGTGAAGGTGTTTTAGACGGACACGTGGAAGTCAACAGTAGAGCCATCGTTACTGGAATATTTAGCTTGAAAATAATCTTTGTGATTTTCAGATCTGATTGTTTTATGAAGAAACATGACTCCTGTTAATAATGCCTTGTTGACAGTCTTCCTGATTAATGACACTCATCACTGAAACGACAAATTCAGCTGAAACACCAAACAATGAAAGTGGAGACAACATCACAGCTACTGAGTGGAAGACATTTATCAGAATAACATACGACAATGCTTCAGGTTGAGAGTTTAATGTGTCATTTAAAGGGATTTGTTTTCTTCATTAATTTCTAAGATGAAATGAACAAGAGATCATTCATTTACGTATGACTTTGTTCATCTACGGACACAAAACACGTTCTGTCACGAACAACTGAGCAATTCCAGACTGAATGATCTTTTTCATCCTAAAAGCCACCTGTGATAGGTGGGTGTAAGGTTTAACCACGTCAGCTCAGAGCCCAGAGCCAGCCTCACTTCTGGGTTGTTCTGTTGGTTTGGTCAAACTGGTTTACAAGGAGGACATCCACTCCCTAATCCACACAATGAATTAAATGAGATATTCACAAAACAGACAATAAATTCCCCAATGAACAACCCAACCCCCGACTACACACAGAACCACACACACACACACACGACATGGTTATTCACGTGTGTCATTACATGAACAGACACTAGTTACAAGCAGGCACAATGCATGGGTGGTACATCACTTTTCAATGAGCTTTGTTTACTTCTGTGATTTTTTTTTTTATGGTGGATGTGAAAAAAGAACAAGAACATTCCAACATGATTCTTTTGTTTAGCAAAACACGTTAAATGAAATGAAATACAATCGTTGAAGCAGGTGGTGCGTTGAAAACAATCTGAGGTAAAAGTTTCATTTGAAAAAACACACAGATGAATTGTCAAATGTAAATCCAAGGAGAATAAATGTAGACATCAAGATGAATCACTTCATATAATCTTTAACTTTTTCATATGAAATATGCTCTAAAATTAATAAGATTAAATATTTCACATTTTAAAAAATGACATTTCTGGAACAAAACCTTTTGAAAAAGCAGAAACCACTGGTTTACAACCTCTGAACCTCCTGACCTGTGAGCCTGTTCCAGAGCTCCCACAGCCAGTCCTCTGATTTTACAGCTGCCAGGAGGAAAACTTGCTCTCACACACAAATTGCACACCATTATCAAATTGCACCTCCAACGCAGAAATTGCACTCATTACTGGAGCCTGCAAAATGTGGCAGCATCTCCACGAGTCATCCCCATCCTCCACCCTTGTTTGCTTATTGATCAGCAGCCACTGACTCTGGATCAGCGGTGTCCTGCTGGCACTGTGTGGTCGGCACTGAGGATGTTGTTCCCGCTGATCTGAGATCAGACTGAACTAAAAGGGCACTGAGTGAAAAGAAAAAGTAAAAGTGCTCACGTTGTCGTCAGCCATGATTGAAACCCTTCAAACTTTCCACTAACTGAAGAACCCATGTGTAATCTGAGCACCAGGAAGAAGCCAGAGGTTGATTCTCTTGGGTGAACACTGACGTGGTGATTTGATAACCAACGTGTCCTGATGTGTGACGTCACACTGAGCTTTAGGTAAAATGTACATGCTATGCTTTAATGGACAGCAGCATCATTTCACATATTTAAAGTATGCTGGAGATTTGCTGAAAGCCTTTACCTGCATGTTTTCTTTCTGAAAGAACGTACACTTGTTTCAAATACAGGTAGTCCTCGACTTACGACGGTCTCGAGTTACGACGTTTCGTGGTTACGACACGAATCTCCATTTAAAAAAATATAATAATAATTTTGAAATTGTTTATTTTGAAACCGATTAATGCAGTTTCCGGCAGTTTCCGGTTTCTGTTTTTACTAGCTGCGGAGGCTACAGCTTGCCCTGTACTCTCTAAAAAAAGCTAAGTCTGGTCCTCTGGACATTCAAAACACAAAACAAAACTTGTTGGAGCAAGCTGGACACGCAGCAGCTGTGGAAAAGTACCTGTTTTATGGACAGCGGTTTTACAACGTAAACGAATGGAGAATCCGGAGGAGGGATGGAGGAAATTCACCAGCATTCCAGAGTAGGAAATTAACTCTTTTTTCTTTCATTATGGCTCTGAAATGTATGTGTTTTTTGATAATTATGTAGGGTACAGTGTTAGGATAGGCTAAGTGCTTGGTAAAATACAGTTCTGTACGTATAAAGTGCCGTTTGGACGTATGTTCCGAGTTACGTCGAAATTCGCTTTACGACGGAGCGTAGCAACGGAACTCCGCCGTAAGTCGAGGACTACCTGTAGTTAAAAAAGAACTTGACTCTGTCACATTTTGGAACAGGACCTTTGCTGCACTTTAACTTCCTGAACCTCAAATGTCTGGAGTCTGTTGGTCACCATAGTCTTCCTGTATATATTATTATGCTAATTGTCCCTAAATTCTCTTGTTGGGAACTGAAGCTGGTTGGACCTGGTTCATGGAAGCAGCCATGCTGTATTTTTGGAACCAGAGTCTGTGTTCTAGCAATGTGGGGCTTTAAGTCCTGCCTACTTCACCGCACAAGTCATGGTGCCACATGAGCCTCCCTTTTAGTAGGATTTCACTAATTACAACAAACGTATTTGAAAAAAATTATATAACATAAGGTAACAGAAAAAAAAAACTGTGGATCATTAGACAAATATTATCCAAGCTGTATTTTTTTTTTTATATCAGTAGCAATGTTGCCATGAAGAGGGCAGGACTTAAAAGTTGGACTGGGACCAGCCTGCAGGAAGCTGGTCCTGTTCTGACTTCAACTTCTGGGTTCATGTCAGAGGACTGTCAACATACAGCTGTTGCTCGTCCCATATCTATTTTTATGTGTCTACAGTGATTTCTGTAATAGATTTGACGTAATTTAAACGAGGAGGGTTCTGGAGAGGAGGGTCCGTCGGATAGTCGAACCTCAGATTCAGGAGTGGTTTTCGTCCTGGTCGTGGAACACTGGACCAGCTCTACACCCTCAGCAGGGTCCTGGAGGGTGCGTGGGAGTTTGCCCAACCAGTTTACATGTGCTTTGTGGACTTGGAAAAGGCATTCGACCGCGTCCCTCGGGGGGTTCTGTGGGGGGTACTCCGGGAGTATGGGGTACCAGGCCCTTTGATATGGGCTGTTAGGTCCCTGTACGACCGGTGTCAGAGCTTGGTCCGCATCGCTGGCAGTAAGTCGGGCTCGTTTCCTGTGAGAGTTGGACTCCGCCAAGGTTGCCCTTTGTCACCGATTCTGTTCATAACTTTTATGGACAGAATTTCTAGGCGCAGCCAAGGTGTTGAGAGGATCCGTTTTGGTGGCCTTAGAATCTCTTCTCTGTTTTTTGCAGATGATGTGGTCCTATTGGCTTCATCAGTTCGTGATCTACAGCTTTCGCTGGAGCGGTTTGCAGCTGAATGTGATGCGGCCGGGATGAGGATCAGTTCCTCCAAATCCGAGGCCATGGTCTTGAGCCGGAAAAGGGTAGCATGCCCTCTCCGGGTCGGGGAGGAGGTCCTGCCCCAAGTGGAGGAGTTTAAGTATCTCGGGGTCTTGTTCACGAATGAGGGAAAACTGGAGCGTGAGATCGATAGGCGGATAGGTGCAGCATCCGCAGTGAAGCGGGCGCTGTACCGGTCTGTCGTGGTGAAGAGAGAGCTGAGTCAAAAGGCAAAGCTCTCAATTTACCGATCGATCTACGTTCCCACCCTCATCTATGGTCATGAGCTTTGGGTTATGACCGAAAGAACAAGATCTCGGATACAAGCGGCTGAAATGAGTTTTCTCCGCAGGGTGTCTGGACTCTCCCTTAGAGATAGGGTGAGAAGCTCAGTCATCCGGGAGGGACTCGGAGTAGAGCCGCTGCTTCTCCACATCGAGAGGAGCCAGTTGAGGTGGCTCGGGCATCTGGTTAGGATGCCTCCTGGACGCCTCCCTGGTGAGGTGTTCCGGGCATGTCCCACCGGGAGGAGACCCAGAGGAAGACCCAGGACACGCTGGAGGGACTATGTTTCTCGGCTGGCCTGGGAACGCCTTGGGATTCCCCCAGAGGAGCTGCTCCAAGTGGCTGGGGAGAGGGAAGTCTGGGCCTCCCTACTTAGGCTGCTACCCCCGCGACCCGACCCCGGATAAGCGGACGAAAATGGATGGATGGATTCTAAATTGTGATCAACAGAAGTCAAAGGGAGTTTGGATACTCATGTAGCAGTGAAAGATAAACGTGAAAATTTGGTGTTAAATTGTGTTAAATTTGTTAAAGGAATCAAAGTGCCTATTCCGTCACATAAAGTGTAACATTAATTGGTTTTAAGTCACTCAACATTCACCTGATTGTGGACATCTTGTTGATTTTTTACAAATTTCTTTGAACAGTACATTGTACTATTACCAAAGGTCACGGGACACTGCTACAGATCTATTGCACTGTTTGATGTAGATTTTGTTTGGGGTATTCCAGAGCTGTGGATGGAGTAGGTCATCAAAAACTGAGGGAAACAGAAGAAAATTTGGCTAATGTGCTTATGCATTGTTACACTTAATTAACTTTAATACTGATACAATTCTGATTGGTAAAATCAGGTATTACATTTTTTATTGTATTTTAAATTTGAACACTAGCTGTTGTCTGCAAAATAACCATTACAGATAGCAAATTGTGCAAATTTACTGTTTTTACACTGACGGTAAAAGCCCCAAATGAGTGACAAATTTAAATAAGTGAGTTTCATGTGACATAAAACACAATTGAAGTGGTTTTCAGGCATTTTCTGTTCTGATTCAAGCTTCAGTCCTTTTCATAAACACATGCAGCTTATTCAGAAAATTCCATATGCTACCTTGGTTTTCAGCCTAATTTATTTTATTTTTTTTACAAAAAATAACCATGTTGAAAGCTCAGACTAAACAGTCAACAGGGGATGAAGGCCAGTTTAAACTCACTTTTTACAGTAAAATCACCAGATCAGTGTTACCTAGAAAATACCCATGTACACTTAATCAATCAGAGTTTGGCAGGTTATCTGACCCTGAATCAGATTTAGCACCAGTAAAGTAAGTGAACAGTGAATCTTGGACTCAGCTGATCCTGAGCCAGTGGCTGTGTAACAACGCAGTGGATTACAGTATATTAAAAAGATTTCACATATGTAAGACAAAACAGACACCACATCAGTTACAGCAGTAATCTGAAGGAGACTATAAAAAGCACACTCGGTGGTCTGACCAAGAGCAGATAGGTGGGAGGATGGTCCAGTGGATGGTGTAGTTCACATCACATGGCTATAAGTCGGGCCTTGGCAGCAGCGGCCTGCGCCCTCTGAACGGCTCCATGGCTGCTTTCTTTCCTCATCAGCTGGTTGGTCTCAAACAAACCCTCATGGCTGCCCCCTCCTCCACCACGACCATCATCCACAAACGTCAGCAATCCTGCAACACACATCAGGAACTGCTTCAAAGAAAGCCAGTGAACATGTACAAGACACAAGACCCGATCACTGTCCGTCAACTTTCTGCCTCTGAAAACAACTGTCTGTACTTTTGGAGGATGGGAAATTTCATCCTGGGTTATGTCCAGTCATGATATGTCATGTGGCTGTACTTCACAGAAGACAGGAGGAGGTGTGGGAAGAATGGATGTGTAGTGTACACAGCACAGACGTTGACTCCAACACACATTTGGGACAAGTTGCCCAGCAACTTATAGGAAATCCAGAAGGTTGCAAGTAGCCAGCTGCCACTAAACACACAGTAAAATGACCGTTTTATCAGAGAATGAATGAACATACACTGCACCAGCTTTGCTTTCAGAGGTTCTCCTCAGTTGAATTGTGTCAAAGTCAAAGTCAAAGTCAACTTTATTGTCAGAACTGCAATATGTACAGGACATACACAGGACCGAAATTGCGTTTCTCTCAGTCCCTCGGTGCAACAGTAACCATCTAAACACTAAACACTAAAACATTTAATAAACATAAGCATAAAATAGTAAAAGTGTAACACTGTCCTGAGTTTTTTCATAATAGTATAAAAGTATGAAAATTTACACCAACACTGAAACACCAAACACCCCTAAAACACCAAACACCCAATGAACATAAGCATAAAATGAAATAATAAAAGTGTAATACTGTCCTGAGTTTTTGCATAGTAGTATAAAAAGTATAAAACGTATATCTATAAAATAAACTGAAGTTTCTAGCGTTGACATTTGCAAAGAGTGGCACAGCAGCATATAAGTTAATGTACACAGTATATGTATGAGGTAGTTGATGTTGGTATAGAGGCAAAGTGGCATATGAAGTAAGGCACATTTGGCATCCTTAGATAAGGCTAGTCAGAGAATGCTGTATATGTATCTGCAGTAGTGTAGATAAAAGTAGTGTAAATGTAAACAGTAGTAATAAATGTAAAGCAGTAGTAATAAATGTAAACAGTATTAATAAATGTAAACAGTGAATGTAAACAGTAGTATGACTATAGGCAGTAATGTAATACAAACATTAGTGCAAATATGAGAAGTAGTGCAAACTGAATGAGCACATGACCGAGAGTTTAGTGAATAACCCGTTTGATGACACAGAGTCCAGTGTTAAAAACTTTGTGTTGAGTGGTAATGTGTGAGAAAGTTTTTTGTGTTAAGGCAGTTCAAATGGGAGGGGAGGCAGAGCAGGCAGAGTGTTTAGCATTCTGACTGCCTGATGAACAGAGCTGTCTCTCAGTCTGCTGGTTCGAGCCTGGAGACTCCTCAGTCTCCTCCCTGATGGCAGCAGTCTGAAGCAGCTGTGTAGTGGGTGTGTGGGATCACCTGCCATGCAGTGGGCTTTCCGAGTGAGGCGTTTGCTGTGTAAGTCCTGCAGTGAGGGCAAGGAGGTGCCGACGATCTTCTCAGCTGCTTTCACGATGCGCTGGAGGCTCTTGCGGCAGGATGCAGTGCATGCACCAAACCACACAGTGATGCAGCTGGTCAGGACACTTTCTATGGCACCTCTGTAGAAGGTGCACATGATGGAGGTTGAAGCTCCAGCCCTTTTCAGCTTGCGGAGAAAGTAGAGACGCTGGTGAGCCTTCTTGGCCAGTGCTGCAGTGTTCCTGCTCCAGGACAGGTCCTTCGAGACGTGCACTCCCAGGAACTTGGTGCTGTCCACTCTCTCCACTGCGGTGCTGTTGATGGTCAGAGGGGCATGTTGTGCATCCCTCTTCCTGAAGTCCACAACAATCTCCTTTGTCTTCTCCACGTTGAGAGTGAGATTGTTGTGTCCGCACCACAAGGCCAAGCGGCTCACCTCGTTCCTGTAGTCCGTCTCATCGTTGTTGCTGATGAGACCTACCACTGTTGTGTCGTCCGCAAACTTGATGAAGTGGTTGGAGCTGTACGATGGTGTGCAGTCGTGTGTTAGCAGGGTGTTGCATGTTAACAACAATAGGCAGTTGATATTTTGCTCTTTACAATTGCGCAGCTAAGCAAAGTGGCTACGTACGCCATCTAAAACTGCAATTTCCAATCAGGTTCCTATTTGATATCTAAAAAAATTAAACAATAAAATAAACTGTTAGCAGAGTTGGTCTGCATGGCAGTTCTGACATGTGATTGCAGTCTTTGTATGATCCAACAGAGGACCACCAGTACATGGCAGTGCTTGTTGACCTGTAACACCAAGAGGAGAACTTTATTGCTGCATTACCTTTAGACACTGAACATCACATGACCATAAGATGAACACTGATTGGTTAGAACAGATTTACACAGTCCTTGAGAATTTGTGGTTTTCAATGCTACAGATGAACAGAAATCACTTTCTGCGTTACAAAAACGGTACAGAATATCAGACAAATTCTCAATGAGCACCACAACGAAATTTCCTAGTATGTTTGTGGTGTATAAAAAAAACAAAAGCACTAGTAGAACAAAAGCAATACACTGAACAGCAGCATGCTTGAAGGCTCTGTACAGTACAGTAGTTACCTGTTCCTAGGACTCCTTTGGACAGAGAACCCTGAGGTTCAGTGGGAGCCACTCTTGCAATTTGCACTGGAAGCACTAAGAGCTCCAAAGAACACTGGAACTACTGACACATTGACTCTCCACAACTTCTCCATTTCCTATTTCAACCCTTGATGTTTCTCAAGCTTCTTGTGCTCCTTATTCCTGATGTTAGTCACTTGGAAACATCACTGCCTTCTTTAGTAGCTTGTCGACCACCACGATGTCCAGTTGGTTATCTATCACCTGTTTATAAGTCTGGATCTAAAGGTCCCACAGTATTTCAGCCATACCCAGTGGTTAATCTGAGCCGGATCCTGCCGGAACAAGATCTGGGAACTCTCTCATTTTGACCCATTGTATTCCGGCAACAGAGCAAGGATATTAGCATTGCAACAAAAGTCAGATTGGTCAACGCAATTGTCTTCCCTATAATGATGTATGGTTGCGAAAGTTGGACATTTAGAAAAGAAGAGAAAAGAAAAGTTGAAGCTTTCGAACTTTGGTGTTGGCGGAGAATGCTAAGAATACCTTGGACTGCCATGATGACGAACAAGGCAGTTTTGGACCGCGTCAAACCAATAATGTCATTAATGGGCAAAATTACCAAAAAGCAGCGCTCATATTTTGGCCACGTGATGTGATCTAATTCTTTAGAAACGTCAATGATGCTTAGAAAAGTCAGTGGAAAAAGAAGACAAGGCCGCCAAAGAACAAGATGGCTCGACACAATCACGACAACAATGAATATGCCAATTGTGGAATTGAAAAAAGACAGGAAGGCGTGGAGTACGAAGAATCATAAAATGACCGAAAGTCGGATGCGACTGATCGGATAATCATCATCATTCCGGCAAATCTTTATTTGAATCATGAAACTCTGCCCCTAAAAGTCCAAAGGCATCGCACATTTTTATTTTGATTATTTATTAAAAATACAAGAGGAGACGTTGCCTTTAGCCCGGCAGACCCAGTCTGTGGAATGGATGTTCCAGCCGCAGCATGAGCGGTACACCAGCTGCACACACGCTCCAGATGGTATATGCACAGAGGTTCTGCGCAGTGTCCCTTTCTCTTCCTCCTCTCCAAATATTGTCCCTACAGCAGGACTGCGCACTGAAAAACACCCCCTCTCCTCCTCTCAGGCCCCCGAAACAGAAATGATCATTTATTCAACAGAATAAATAAATGCCCTGTGGACAGTGCATGTTACACACAGAAACGTCTCCAGACAGCTCTAGCGCGCACAACACCAGCAGGTGTCTGAACTCCTGCTACATTTCAGACATTAAAAAAAACATATTATAAAAAATTAATTAAAAATACAAAGAGAGAAATGTTTGATGTGTGGCATTTCAAGTTACCATGACAACATAATTTGCAAACAAATACACACATTTTCTCATTCAACAAGCCTGACTGAACTATTCACAGCATCTCACTCTGCTAACGTATGATTGTGCAGCTACCCATCCAGGCTGTCATATTGTTAAGTTTGCAGATGATACAGCGGTGGTGGGATGCATCACAAACAATGATGAGTCCAGCTACAGACAGGAGGTGGAACACCTGGAGAGCTGGTGCAAAGAGAATAACCTTCACATGAATGTGAAGAAGACAAAGGAGATGATTGTGGACTTCAGAAGGAACAAACACACCCACACCCCACTGAACATAAGTGGATCTGCAGTGGAAGTGGTCTCCAGCTACAAATACTTGGGTGTACACATGAATGATAACCTCAGCTGGAGCAACAACACCACCAGCCTGATCAAGAAAGGTCATCAGAGACTCTACTTCCTCAGACGGCTGAGACGAGCTGGTCTGAGCAGCCCAGTCCTCACCTCCTTCTACAGGTGTGCAGTGGAGAGCATCCTGTGCTCCAGCATCAACGTGTGGCATGGAGGCTGCACAGCTGCAGAAAGAAAAGCTCTGCAGAGAGTGGTGAAGGCTGCACAGAAGATGTTGGAGTCAGTCTCCCCACCATCACAGACATCTACACCTCCAGATGCAGGAAGAGGGCCACCTGCATCATGAAAGACCCCACTCACCCAGCACACACACTTTTTGCCCTGCTCCCCTCAGGAAGGAGGTTGAGGAGCATTAAGTGTAGAACCACTAGACTGAGGAACAGCTTCTACCCTGAGGCTGTTAGACTCATGAATAAATAACCAGAATAATCACTGTCAAATATCACATCATGTTGCTGCTGATCTGTTTCATGTTGCTGCTGATCTGTTTCATGTTGCTGCTGATCTGTTTCATGTTGCTGCTGATCTGTTTCATGTTGCTGCTGATCTGTTTCATGTTGCTGCTGATCTGTTTCATGTTGCTGCTGATCTGTTTCATGTTGCTGCTGATCTGTTTCATGTTGCTGCTGATCTGTTTCATGTTGCTGCTGATCTGTTTCATGTTGCTGCTGATCTGTTTCATGTTGCTGCTGATCTGTTTCATGTTGCTGCTGATCTGTTTCATGTTGCTGCTGATCTGTTTCATGTTGCTGCTGATCTGTTTCATGTTGCTGCTGATCTGTTTCATGTTGCTGCTGATCTGTTTCATGTTGCTGCTGATCTGTTTCATGTTGCTGCTGATCTGTTTCATGTTGCTGCTGATCTGTTTCATGTTGCTGCTGATCTGTTTCATGTTGCTGCTGATCTGTTTCATGTTGCTGCTGATCTGTTTCATGTTGCTGCTGATCTGTTTCATGTTGCTGCTGATCTGTTTCATGTTGCTGCTGATCTGTTTCATGTTGCTGCTGATCTGTTTCATGTTGCTGCTGATCTGTTTCATGTTGCTGCTGATCTGTTTCATGTTGCTGCTGATCTGTTTCATGTTGCTGCTGATCTGTTTCATGTTGCTGCTGATCTGTTTCATGTTGCTGCTGATCTGTTTCATGTTGCTGCTGATCTGTTTCATGTTGCTGCTGATCTGTTTCATGTTGCTGCTGATCTGTTTCATGTTGCTGCTGATCTGTTTCATGTTGCTGCTGATCTGTTTCATGTTGCTGCTGATCTGTTTCATGTTGCTGCTGATCTGTTTCATGTTGCTGCTGATCTGTTTCATGTTGCTGCTGATCTGTTTCATGTTGCTGCTGATCTGTTTCATGTTGCTGCTGATCTGTTTCATGTTGCTGCTGATCTGTTTCATGTTGCTGCTGATCTGTTTCATGTTGCTGCTGATCTGTTTCATGTTGCTGCTGATCTGTTTCATGTTGCTGCTGATCTGTTTCATGTTGCTGCTGATCTGTTTCATGTTGCTGCTGATCTGTTTCATGTTGCTGCTGATCTGTTTCATGTTGCTGCTGATCTGTTTCATGTTGCTGCTGATCTGTTTCATGTTGCTGCTGATCTGTTTCATGTTGCTGCTGATCTGTTTCATGTTGCTGCTGATCTGTTTCATGTTGCTGCTGATCTGTTTCATGTTGCTGCTGATCTGTTTCATGTTGCTGCTGATCTGTTTCATGTTGCTGCTGATCTGTTTCATGTTGCTGCTGATCTGTTTCATGTTGCTGCTGATCTGTTTCATGTTGCTGCTGATCTGTTTCATGTTGCTGCTGATCTGTTTCATGTTGCTGCTGATCTGTTTCATGTTGCTGCTGATCTGTTTCATGTTGCTGCTGATCTGTTTCATGTTGCTGCTGATCTGTTTCATGTTGCTGCTGATCTGTTTCATGTTGCTGCTGATCTGTTTCATGTTGCTGCTGATCTGTTTCATGTTGCTGCTGATCTGTTTCATGTTGCTGCTGATCTGTTTCATGTTGCTGCTGATCTGTTTCATGTTGCTGCTGATCTGTTTCATGTTGCTGCTGATCTGTTTCATGTTGCTGCTGATCTGTTTCATGTTGCTGTGTTCATTCATGCTCATCTGCTCACACAGACTCATGTTCGTGCTGCTGTTCAGCACATTGGCCCTCATTCACGAACCGTTCGTGCGCACAGATTTGTTCTTAAACTGTGCGTACGAGTGATTTAGGATCATTTGTGGCATTCAACAATGTTTTCGTATCCTAGGATTTTTTTCAGATACGAACAAAATTTACGAGTGGTCCGGACCTGTCGTATAATTTAGGAGCGTCAGTCTGCTGTCATCCAGACGGATCTTCTCCACGAATAACTTCATATTTCGTTATTTAGAAAATATTTTGGGTTTAAAAAAATCACGCACCATAATTATTCTTGACAATAGGTTATTCTGTTTGAATTAGAATTATAATTTTAAGTTTAATTTGTCTGGTGTGTCGCGCAGGCTTCAGTGAGTCGTGCGCTCCCCTTGGTCATCAAAGCCGCTCCTCATATTAACACCCAGGTACATAAAATCCCCATACACCGCCGCAGAACAAGTACGAATTAAGACTGATCTTGTGCCAAACATCGGAGCAATAGATTATTATATCTGATTCGAAATATAACCTGCAGAATGTGGTTGCGCGCTGACCAGGAGGTGCGCGCATCATTTGTGCTGCAGAACATGTTGGCACGCGTCTGCGCAGCATGGCATTTATTGTCCATCCATCTCGCAGACTGTTCCTCCTGTCCGTGCTGCGGCGAGACGTTTGTTTGAAGCCATTTTCAGATCAAACCATTTATTCTTGATTTCTGATACTGTACGACCCACGGGAGACAAAACATATGCACTACAATATTAATATGAAGTTAACTGTAGTTTCGAGACATTTTAAAATGCTTCTGTTCAAAAACACATCCGACACTTGCGGGGGGGGGGGGTAGCGGTGCGCCACGGCTCTTCTGAATAAGTGAAACTATAATGTAACACAGTACACTAAAATTAAAGATATTTGACCATCCGACACTTGCGGGGGGGGGGGGGTAGCCACAGCGCCACTGAGAGCAGATCTCCGAACGCGTGAAGTTCCTCCTTTTACTTCTTGAGTTTGAATGAATGGACACTTCCTGCTGTCAGAAGGCAGGAAACGTGGCCTTATATGGTGTTTTGAGGGGTGGGAATTATGTAAATAACCTCTACGCGTGCACGCGCAGCTGTTTAGGACAGGTGGGATTCATTAAATTTACGCAACCCATTTACACACGTTTCCTCAGGATAGAAGACTTTGTTGAATCTGACGTGGCATGTTCGTACGAACGCTTCGTACGAACAAAAGTAGGAGAAATTTAGGATAAAAATACGAACATTTTCGTGAATGAGGGCCATTGTTTTTGTACTACTAGTGCTTAGTGTTTAAAGTTTTTCTTAGTTCATATCTTAGATCTTATCACTGTTTTTCTTTTATATTTTAATACTTTTGTTGATGTAACTGGGACCCTGTGTACACACTTTCATTCCACCACATGTACCACATGTGGTGTGTATGACAAATAAAGAACCTTGAATCCTTGAATGTAACTGCCACAGTGAGGTCACATGACCTAGAGGGGAGAAGTCTCTGAACAAAACTCCATATGTCATGGAACAAACTCTTCCACCAAAACATCTTTTAAGATACACAAACAATACATTTTATACAAATGTTGGTACTTTTGTCATCTTTCCACCAGTATTTCTGGTTTGGCTGTAGGAGTTGTATTTTTGTGAGGTGCTTCAGAAAGAAGAGTGTGACCATTTCCATGCTTCCCCATAATAATTTTTTACCAACTTTTTAGTTCAAATAGAATTGTGGAGTGTTTTTAACTCATCATATCTCTTACAATTAGTGCTGTAAAAATGGCCCTCATTCACGAACCGTTCGTACGCACAGATTTGTTCTTAAACTGTGCGTACGAGTGTTTTAGGATCATTTGCGGCATTCAACAATGTTTTCGTATCCTACGATTTTCTTCAGATACGAACAAAATTTACGAGTGGTCCGGACCTGTCGTATAATTTAGGAGCGTCAGTCTGCTGTCATCCAGACGGATCTTCTCCACGAATAACTTCATATTTCGTTATTTAGAAAATATTTTGGGTTTAAAAAAATCACGCACCATAATTATTCTTGACAATAGGTTATTCTGTTTGAATTAGAATTATAATTTTAAGTTTAATTTGTTTGGTGTGTCGCGCAGGCTTCAGTGAGTCGTGCGCTCCCCTTGGTCATCAAAGCCGCTCCTCATATTAACACCCAGGTACATAAAATCCCCATACACCGCCGCAGAACAAGTACGAATTAAGACTGATCTTGTGCCAAACATCGGAGCAATAGATTATTATATCTGATTCGAAATATAACCTGCAGAATGTGGTTGCGCGATGACCAGGAGGTGCGCGCATGACACATTTGTGCTACAAAACATGTTGGCACGCGTCTGTGCAACGTGGCATTTATTGTCCATCCATCTCGCAGACTGACCACCTCCTGTCCGTGCTGCGGCGAGACGTTTGTTTGAAGCCATTTTCAGATCAAACCATTTATTCTTGATTTCTGATACTGTACGACCCACGGGACACACAGTATATGCACTACAATATTAATATGAAGTTAACTGTAGTTTCGAGACATTTTAAAATGCTTCTGTTCAAAAACACATCCGACACTTGCGGGGGGTGGGGGGGAGCGCAGCGGTGCGCTCTTCTGAATAAGTGAAACTATAATGTAACACAGTACACTAAAATTAAAGATATTTGACCATCCGACACTTGCGGGGGGGTAGCCACAGCGCGACTGAGAGCAGATCTCCGAACGCGTGAAGTTCCTCCTTTTACTTCTTGAGTTTGAATGAATGGACACTTCCTGCTGTCAGAAGGCAGGAAACGTGGCCTTATATGGTGTTTTGAGGGGTGGGAATTATGTAAATGACCTCTCGCGTGCACGCGCAGCTGTTTAGAACAGGTGGGATTCATCATATTTACGCAACCCATTTACACACGTTTCCTCAGGATAGAAGACTTTGTTGAATCTGACGTGGCATGTTCGTACGAACGCTTCGTACGAACAAAAGTAGGAGAAATTTAGGATAAAAATACGAACATTTTCGTGAATGAGGGCCAATGTGAGAACTCTCATGAGTGAACCAATCTCTTGTCTCACTCAAGGTTCAAGATTATTATTATTATTTTTTTCAAAAGACCTTACAGTTCTTACACAGCTACGGAAGCGTATTGCAGTCAACCATGAAATTTTTGGGGGGAGCTTATGTAGTAATAACGTTTTACGTATGTATTAACGTGATATTATGTGGTAAAAATGTGATACTATGTAGTAAAAACGTGATACGTCTGTAGCGTGATAAGTATAGATGTAGCATGCGTGTAGCCAGCATTTTAGGAGGGGCAGTTCCTTTAGATATATAGTAGACCTGCAAAATGCCACGTCTCGGTGGCACAATGGAAAGCGCGTTTGCTTTCCATTCCAACGACCCATGTTTGATCCTGACCTGGTTGAACTTATTTTACTTTTTTATTTATTGGATAAATAAAATAAAAAAGGAGTTTGTGTTAACCACAGGCATATTAAGTCTATGGTGTTAACCGGTTCGACATTAGCAGCGTCTCCATACCTTCTCTTTTCACCTCTCTTAACACAGAACTTGTGTTGTGCGGGAGTTGTAGGCGGGACCACAACTCCTGTACAACACAAGTTCTGAGAAGGTATGGAGACGCCGCTAATGTCGAACTGGTTAACACCATAGACTTAATATGCCTGTCACTGTGGTTAACACAAACTCCTTTTTTATTTTATTTATCCAATAAATTAAAAAAAGTAAAATAAGTTCAACCAGGTCAGGATTGGCAGCATGGTGGCACAACTGGTAGAGCTGCTGCCTCTCAGCGAGAAGGTTGCCGGTTCAAATCCCGGTCCGGGGGCCTTTCTGGGTGGAGTTTGCATGTTCTCCCCGTGCATGCGTGGGTTTCCTCCGGGTACTCCGGTTTCCTCCCACAGACCAAAAAACATGCATGTTAGGCTGATTGGTGACTCTAAATTGACCCTAGGTGTGAGTGTGAGAGTGGATGGTTGTTTGGTGTGAGTGAGACAGGTCCCTCTTGTAAATGAGTCCCCGTGACTCAACGAGGCTAGCCTGTATAAATAAAGGTTGAATGAATGAAAAGGATCAAACCTGGGTCGTTGGAGTGGAAAGCAGATGCGCTTTCCATTGTGCCACCGAGACATGTGGCATTTTGCAGGTCTACTATATATTTAAAGGAACCGCCCCTCCTAAAATGCTGGCTACGCGCATGCTACATCTATACTTATCATGCTACATACGTATCACGTTTTTACTACATAGTATGACGTTATTTCTACATAGTATCACGTTTTTACTACATAGTATCATGTTATTTCTACATAGTATCACGTTTTTACTACATAGTATCATGTTATTACTACATAGTATCACGTTATTACTACATAAGCTCCAATTTTTTTTTCATGGATGACTGCAATATGCTTCCATACACAGCAGATGTTTGGACCAAGATTCTGCAGATTTATATCACTTTTTCTCATGCCTCTAGATTACATCTACATTACTGTACCCTGCACACACATACATACACAACAGCAGGAAAAATTCATTTAGAAATACCACATAAACAGATTTTCTGTTAGCAGCATATCTCCTGAACAGCTTGATGGATTTTTTTATAAACTCTCAGAAAGAAATCATTGGGTGTATCTCTATAATCGATTAACTTTTGGAGCCATTTTGATTCAATATGGCTGCCACAGAAAACACTAAATTGATTATAGCTCAACCAATCTTTGAGATATCAAGCGCAATTTGGTTTGGTCATAGCGGAGAGCAATGCATGATGAATACTGAATTTAAATTTAAAAAATCAAAATGCCCACCAAAGCTAACATGACTAAGTCAGCTATTTTTACACAACAAGCTGAAATTACATGTAGTTATAGCCGAGAACATTCCCCATCACATACTGAGTCTAAATCTAAAATTCAAGCTGGCCACCACAGCTTAAAGAAAAAACAAAAGACTATAACTCAATGACTGTTTTGCCACATTAAGCTGAAATTAGGTAAGGACGTAGCTGAGAGTGAACCCCAACAAATACTATCAAATCAAAATGTTCAAATGCCCTCAACGTGGCAGTCCACATCAGTTTATCCAGGAACTTTCAGTTCAATCTTTATTTCGAGACAAAAAGTAGTCCATACCAAATAAAATAAAATAAAATAAGATTAAACAAATCATCAAGTTAAAAAAAAGACAGGCACATCCATCAGAAAGCCCTCACAGCCACAGGTGTCAGTCAAACGTCACATGCGAGCAGCCCCTCATAATTTGAAAAAGAAAGAAAGAAGAGCGGATAGCAAACATGCTAAAAATAAAGGAGAAAGAGATGGGTGGAACAGAAAAACTAAAGAAAAAGAAAAGGAAAAAGTTAGTACAAGATGCAGCCAAATGTGCTAAATAGCAGACATTTTCCGGGAGGGGTGAAAGTCACGTGATTAAAGTGAGCCAGGACAGTGATAACAGGACAGAGCAGCATGGAGACAGCAGGTTACAAGCAGTGCCTACATGGACCTACCATCATCCAGAGAGGACATGTAGTGACTTTGTGTTTCTGGATGTGTTCAGGGCTCACAGAACATGAACTGTCAGTACACCACAAGTACATTGATCTTTAATCTGCTTTATCAACTAAAATTAAAATCAATCCATAATGACTGACCAGAAGAAGAAAAAAAACACGTTTCTTTATTGCAAAAGAAAAATATTTCAGGAAAGATTATGTTTTCCTGTTCTGTTTCTACATTAATATATATCTATTTTTACCAGCTCAAGGAAATACATTGCAGTAAGTAATTAATTTACTGTGTGTGCGTGCGTGCATGTGTGTGCGTGCGTGTGTGTGTGTGTGTGTGGTGCTTTGCTTATGTTGTATTTGTGTTACAAAACTGTAAATTCTTATCAAAAGTTTTCCAAAATGTTTCATTGTGGCTGTTATAGTTATTACCAGCTGTAAAGGCCAGTGTCAGTGGAGGAGTGGATGCAGAGGGACAGGATAATGCCAGACATGGGAGTGAGGAGGAGGAGGAGGAGGAGGAGGA
>JBBPBX010021268.1:25999-42534 GCA_038048925.1 Garcialebias charrua
TCCACTCCCCCACCCCCTCCTTCCCCGTCTGTGTGAATATTTCTATGTCTTTAATTATCTGTGCTGTCATAGTAGAAACAACAGAATAATAAAAAATAGATGTATAAAAAAGAGAGGCACACGAACTAAAGTTGATGTTAAGAAGTACATTTTTATTTAAATAATTTTACAAACCAAGAAATTTCATTGACTTGCTTGAAGAATTCTCGGTGGATCTGAGAAACACAAATACAAATCATTACTTTCTTATTCAGCATTCCATTTAAAACGTGACTGAGCGAGGATTGATTGCAAACATTTCCCATTGTATTTTTCCTGATATTAAGAAAAATTATGAAAGGTTACATAATCATCTCTGATGTGCAGGACCTAAAATCTTATGGTTAAATATAAAATAAATATTTAAATACTTTTTTTAAATCATGAATGTAGCCGAATGCGACAAAGAGACTTTAGTAGTTGATCAATCTAGTTTATAAAATTCTAATCCAAATACTTTAGGTTTTAAAGGCTTAACAACGTTAAATTAGGACGTTTTAACAGTAGGCCTGGCGCCCACATCAGCGGTCCGATTTAATAAAATTTTAGCGAGAAAGACTCCAAATTGTTTCGCTGAACCAAGCGGACAGATCCGTTTTTGTCATGAAAATCTGACGAAGAAAGATCCGATTTTACATAATCCAAAAATTACGTTTTTTATCGGAAATGAAAGCTAAGCTAATGCTAACGGAGCCGCCAGCTAAAAGCTTCGTCCGTCCGAAGACAGTGCAAATGCCGTTGTACTGTGAAACCAAACGTTTCTAAATTGTTTTCTCTGCAAAAAGAAACTGAGAATTCGCTTACCAATTTTTATCGAAATAGTTCTGTCGAAAAAGCTGAATGATGACGAGGCAAGAATTCAGGAGGCCTTGTTGTCATGAGAACTTTGATACAATGTTGCCAGATCTCGCGACAGAAGCAAGCGACCAGCCCAAAACAAGCCCAAAACGAGCCCAACTGGCAACCCACCCCATTGTGTAAAACTAGGACCGTTTTTAACCAGTATAAACATACATTTGTTATGGCGTTGCATACAAACGGAAGAAAAAATTATGCTAAACACTTTGTAGCCACTCTAAAACATAAAGATACATTTTGCATATTTATACAGATTAACCCCATTAAACCTCTGGGACTCATTTGTGATCTGAATTTTAAATGAAGAGTGATGACAACACTTGACAATAACAACAATAGACATTCATGAAAGCTGCGTACAACTTAGTAAAAATAAACTAAAAAATTGAACAGCTAACCATGCTAAGTATGCGCCCTTTTCTCCCATTTTTTAATTATATTACTTCCCCATATTTCCCCACTTATTGGAGCTAATTTTAGCGTGGTCTTGTCACTAGACGAAGAATAAAGTGAAATGAATAACAAGCCCAAATAGGCGACTTTACGTTCAAAGTAAGCCCAAGTAACCACGATACGCGACTACAGAAAACAAAGAGCCCAGAGTAGCTTATGATGAGCGGACCTGGCAACTATGCTCACAGACACCTGTGATTGTCTGAGGGGAACAGAAAAGTAACATTCATGAAACAAAAACAGTTTTATCTTGAAAGTATTACAGGTGCATTGAATTACAATTATTGACTATTTAAACTTTTATAATAAGCTTGTTAATTTTAATTAACAACCATAATAAGATCAAAATTAAGTTTAGGCATTTTGGGATAACAAGTCTTAGAAAAATTTAGCAGAAATTTATTTTTAGACTTGCCAGTAAATTCTGTCTTTTAAAGGTTTAACTAAATTGATAAAACTTTGACACTTATAAAGGATAAAAAAGTATTCTTGTCAAATAGAAACTTGACTGGATTGTAAGTTGAAACGCTCAAATTCATTATTTTAAAACGATTTTTGCATACATTAAAAATGTTTTATCGATTTTAAAAAGCTATTTCACAGTTAAGTGGATTTTAAGAGCTGTTTCCTTTTAAGAGTTATATAATGTGACTGAAATGATTAATAATAAAAATGCTTTATTAGAAGTAACTTTTCAGCAAATACTGTAGGTTAAATACGCACAAGAATCCAGCCAACTCACCAGGAGTAGAAGACACATTTTATTGTTAAAACCTAATTTTGATATTGATTTGCATAAATTATGACCATTAAAGGCAAAAAGAGGTCTGGTAAATTTGATAGGTAATTAGAATAACATATTGTTTGACCATGTAATGCAAAAGCTTTGACAGCAGTAATAAGGGTTGTTTTTATTCAGACAGATTGGGTTTGTGTATATAATAATAATAATTTGGAATATTAAACCGGGAAGTACTCACAGACACGCCTTGACTAATTCCACATTTTAATTTTAATCAATACTTTTCTATTTGAATCTCAGTTTGTAATAAGTGGAAATTGGACTTTAAACATTGAAAACTTGGGACCACAGGGCAAAATCACCCAGCCCATGCTTTGACTTTTGATAAGTGAACCACTGAAAAGTGGTAAGTGATGACTTATCTTAATAATTTCAATAAATTGACATGCATGATATTTTCTGAAATATAATTGGGCTACAATATTTCAGGTTTCAGGTTAAATTGCCGATTTTACTCATACGTAAATTAATGATTTTAGATCGGTTATGCAGATCAGATTAAAAGGATGCCTCTGTTGAATATTCACTTTTATGTAAATGAACATTTTAAATTCCATTGTGCAAACCAGACTTGCAGAGGTGGCTCTGTTCAAGGTAAACGCTTATAAGAAATAACATGATTACTTTGAGCCTGGTTTGTTAAGGATTTTTACATTTTTCTATTTTCTCATTTTTTATTTATTTTAGAAGCAGCCTCGCGATGTTTGTGGAAAGAGGAAAACGTAAGTCCTGGACCTCACGACACTTGCAAAAACACATAGTTAGTAGTACATACAGTTCATTAAGATAGGACCATGTCAAACACACATGCAGCGTCTGAATTTTTGAATCACAAACTACTGTGGTTATTGATTGGATCGGATCAGATTCAATATTTAGGGCATGTCCGGAACTGGCTCTCTGACTTCACCGAGAACACCAAGGCTGGACTCCCAGGCTGCCCTGCTCAAAATAAACAATCGAGGGGCTTAAAGAACTATGGCACTGAACGGGGGCTGTGCACTGGACTTTTCTCTGAACAAATGACACCACAAAGACTTTCACAAAGAACTGTCAGAACACGGTCATCAAACACAAATGACCAGTATATGCGGTCCGGGTGTGATGGATCGATGATGAACAAAGATCTCACCCAGGAGCAAAGATCTCGCCCAGAAACAAAGATCTCACTGGATGCTGTGACAAGAGGGAGCTGAACAGGTTCTCCAGAAAGACAAAGAGAACAGGTCTTGAAGTCAACCACGCCAACTGTCCAGCTGAAGGTCATGCCCCCCGTATGGATCTGTGAAGATCTGTCAATAATCCTGGTATCGTGTTTCAAAACTGCAGTCTGCTTAATTTTATTTAATGTAACACATTCTCATGATATGGCCTGCTAGAGCAAGGCCACAGAATTTGTAGTTTATATTATGTGGGTCTGACGACTTATTTTTCCACTTCCAGTAACTTCGTGATGGTACAGAGATAATGATCCCAGCTCATAACCCTGAAACAAGTTAATGTTTATATTTTCTTTTACAGATTAAAATTGTGTCTCCACAAACATTCATGCAAAAGTTTTGTGGAGCTGAAGGAAGGATAGCAATTGTCCTTGAACTGACTGAGTGCGTTTTGGTGGGTCTGGTTTGCCACAAGGAAGTTATTGTTAAAACAATTTTTATAGCTTTATGCTTTAAATCTTAGATTGTTATTTATACCATACCACTTTATTTATAGAGCACTTTGGCGGACGCGGGCCAACCAAGGTGCTGTACGATAGAAACAAGCCAAGCAGACAGGAAAACAAAACAAAAAAAAAGGGAAGAGAAAGTGTTCCTAGAAATAACTAATAATAATAAGGAATATATCACTAATAACATTAATGAAGGCTCATAAAAGGAAACAGCTCATTCATTGATTAGATGATCAGTTATACAAAAAATAACTTTTTAGATTTTTATATTCAACAGCATAGCCATTTAAAGGATCATTTAAGAAGCACGTTGTACTGTAGGATAAATCAGATAAACCTACAAACCACATTGCTTTATGTATGTTGTTTAATAAACAGGTATGTATATGTCATTTGATAAACAGGTATTTATTTTTTAACAGATCCAAAGAGAAAAGATGGGGGACGCCCTGGAGTTTTGGATCTATTCAAAAGGTTGATTTGAAAGGTTGATTTTGAAATGTGGTGGTTCTATATTTTTAAAACACGACTGACCCTGACTATAGACTGGACTTATTTTGAGAACATGAACCACATATGTCTGTCTATACAGCTGTATGTCTGTCTATATGTATATGTGTATGTGTGTCTATATGTATGTATGTCTGTCTGTACGTATATGTCTGTCTATGTCTGTATGTATGTTTTGACTTTTTCTACAGACTATGAAAAAGGTAAAGTATTTTAGGTGAGTATAAAACGTCTCCGTCTCCTGCTACTCATTTTGATGATCATGCTAATTAAGAATAACTTACTAATTAAAATAACCTCAAATCAGAGTGAGTGATTACTCATTTTCACTGAAGAATGAAATCATTTGTAGTTGTGTTGTTTTTGCCATTAAATACAAATGTTTTAGATAGTAAGAATGGAATTTTATTTTATATTTAAAGAAACAATTATTATTATAGCCAATTACAGAATTTAGTTTAAGTTAAGTTAAGGAGCTACCCATAGTTTGACCTTCCCCAGACCACAAATGGCTCATGGGATCCGAAGGTCTTAGTTTTATTTGACAAATTGCAAGTTTTTTGGTGTCCAGTTCTCCTCTCAAAAAGACTACAGGTTTCCGGAACTCCTTCAGGAGGAGTTGCCAGTGATGCCAGTGAATCCCGTCTTGACTCGAGGTCCTGCTAGGGACGGCTGCAAACGAGGGTGGACGGGACCCCTACAGGTGGAGGAAAGGACACGTCATCTTCTCGAGAGAAAAAGCAGCAGCTGTTACATCTGAGTGACCGGTGCTCCCCTGAAGGAGAAGTTTGGAACGATCGCTGAGCCAGATTTTGAGATGGATCTGGTCAGAGCAAAGCTCCCCATTTTGTCGAGACATGTGGCTTGACTACACTATGCCACACACAATTCAGGGTTGCGACCTGCTACTGTGCCCGCAATTCATGCCTGAATAGACTAAAACAACAGACAGCTGGACAAGACTGAAGCCATCAAACTGCCTGATGCCCTCCACCCACAAGACTTGAACAAAAAGCTCTCCCCAAAGAAAAAGAATGAACTTTGACAAAAACCCAAGAAGAAAAAGACCCGCACAGAAACTCACAGAAGAAAAAGACTTGAACAAAAAGCCCTCCCCAAGGAGAAAAAGACCCGCACGGAAACTCACAGAAGGAAAAGACTTGAACAAAAGCCCCCCCCCCCAGAATCACATGAACTTATTTCACAGACAAAAGCTTTCCCCAAGCAGAACTGGACTGATCTCATAAGCAAAAGCTTGCCCAACAATGAAAAACTGGACTTATTCCACACACAAAGAATCCCCCCCCCCCGGATGAGGTGGACTTGTGCCCAAAGGAAAGACACTGAACTTACCCTCCCACACCAGAAAAAGATGGATGCTGTGAAGAAGAATGGTTGATCTATTTCATTTTTTGAGTTCAAATCGGTTGTTTTTACTTTCCTGGGCAATAGTTGATATCAAAGAAGTTTCAAACTTATTTTATTTTTGTGCCCATAAAGGGCTATTTTGTTGTGTGTTTGAGAATTATTTCCCACATCTTTGAAAGTGTATAAGTTCCATTTAATTGTTTGACACAACAAATTAGATTGGTTCTTTTTTGGTTAAAACAAATTAGATTGGTTCTTTTTTGGTTAAAACAAATTAGATTGGTTCTTTGGTTAAAACAAATTAGATTGGTTCTTTTTTGGTTAAAACAAATTAGATTGGTTCTTTGGTTAAAACAAATTAGATTGGTTCTTTTTATTTTAAAACAAATTAAATAGCTTATTTCTTTTATTTGTTTAACACAAATAGATTAGTTCCTTTATATATATATATGTTTCTTCTCAAAAGTTCTATTTCTTTGGAAAAACTTGGTTTTTGTGGGTAAATAGACTAATTCATGCTAGATATATTGTTCCTTTTAAAACTTTGACATAAACCATGAAAAGAGACCATACTCATTGCAAAATTCTCCTCAAAATCTTTATTTCTCTCAAACATTGAAATAAGTCATGAAATATGACAAACAGAGTTCTCCAAAACTTTATTTCTCTCAAACATTGAAATAAGTCATGAAATATGACAAACAGAGTTCTCCAAAACTTTATAATCTCTCAAACCATCCTAAAAAGGTGACCCTGCGCTGTTAGGGCGTTACTGTGGGGGCACGGGACGGTGGTGTGAGTTTTTTCCTCTAATTAGAAATTCGGCCTCAGAGGTTGTTTTCCGCACCGCTCACCTGATTGATAATGATCAGTTTATATATGATAAAGAGGATGAAATGATGGAGATGTTCAATATTTATCATCTAAAACTAATTACTCTGACCCAATAATTATAACCCAGCTCACTTATATCAAATATTCTCTGTTCCCTTTAAACACTTATATTTGATAGTACAAACATGTTGTTTGCTTTGCTCCTTGATACAGAAGAGACAGTCTTCTAGCCTTGACAATCTTTGGATTAGATGTTCTTGTTTGATCAGAACCATGACTTGTTTGTTTTATCTGTAAGACGTCAGAGCTGTCAAAACTCCACCTCCTTCTTGTTTAAATAGCTTGTCATGTCCAGTACAATTCGGAATTGTGCAGGACAATGTATTTGAGACCAAAACTAAGTTTCAAAAGACATTAAAAGCCATTCCCCTTTGCAAAGTTGTTTGTCTGATTTAACACTGTTCTCTTGTTTATCTTTGTGTGGTTTTTATTAAGGTAACAGGGGTTTAAAATCCCCATCAATAATAAGATTTATTCTTCTTTCTGCCACCTTTCATTTTTTTACATTTTGTACACTATCATTATGAGATTGCCTTGTATTGTTTCTTTTGTAAAAAAATGAACAAATTTAATAAACAATAAACAATAAACAATGTTAGACACAACTTCAATGACTTGTGTATCCTACTTTAAAATGAATGCACATCGAGAAGAGGGTGAGTTTTTTTTTTTTTTTTCAGATATTCAAATGGATAGGAGTTACACTGTATATATGAACAGAGGGGTTTTTCTGGCTGAGGCAACACAGAATGATGGACGTTGGCGAGCGAAGGGAGAAATTGTATCCACCGCCAGGTGTAATGAGGAACTAGGAGGTGGCCAATGGTGGCCTTGGCCACCACAGATTAATCTTCAGCCTCCACCGTCATTTGAGGAAAATATTTTTGAGCAATACAATAACTAGAAAGCATAATTTCCTCAAACGATAAGATTAGCTGGTTTACATAACTAGTTATTTATTTTATTAACCTTTATTTAACCAGGCAAATCCCATTGAGATCACAGATCTCTTTTGCAAGGGAGGCCTGGGCCTGAAGGCAGCCTAACATACATGTTTTTGGTCTGTGGGAGGAAATCGGAGTACCTGGAGAAAACCCACACAAGCACAAGAAGAACTCCACACAGAAAGATCCCAGGTCCAACCGGGGATTGAAGCCAGGACCTTCTTGCTGTGGTGCTAACCACTGCTGAGCCATCGTGCTGCCAAATATGTATGTGTGTGTGGGGGGTGGGGGNNNTTATGGTGGTGGCCATCTTGGATTTTGACATGGCAACTTAATTTTTAAAAGGAACCTTTCTTACACCTAAGTGCATCCACACACTGAAATGGAAGTTGGTACCTCTCTTATTTTCCAAGTTATTGTGCTCACAACATTCACGGACAGACGGATGGACATAAAAATAATGTGTTATGTGTTGTCATCATTGTTTGTTCCCATACAATGGCAAAAATTGGCTCTCTGCATTTAACCCATCCACTCCCAGGTGGAGCAGTGGGCAGCTATTGAAAGTGCCGGGGGAGCATTTGGGGATAAGGTATGATGCTTAGAGACACCATGAGATGTGCAATGACTGGGGATCGAGCCTGGGACTTTCAGGTCCCAAGTCGGCTGCCCTGCCTCCACACCAAATCGAATGACAAACAGAGGGTATTTCCAAATCCCCCACTCTGTGACAAGTGAAAAAACTGAGGCACTCTGTGACAAGTGAAAAAACTGAGGCACTCAGAGGCTTGGTAGAATGCTCTGACACTGTCAAACCAAGACTTCTTCTGGGATTCCAACAGGTTTTCTTGAAACACAGCAGTGAAGGTTACCTATGGGACAGATCTTGTTGGCAGGCCGTAGACTGACTAAGTCCTCTGGATGGGGGACGAAATGTTTCTCACTTAAAGAAACTGGTCCAGATGACACAATTTAAACGTTTAATGGTTAGGGGTCCACCAGCTTGATGTGAACCAAGGAAACTAATATTGGGACACTTAAATGAATGTACTCACCAACCCATCCTGCATCGTGCCAGCTTGTAGTTTGTTCCCAACCATACTGTTTGTAGACTAAATTAATATTGTATTAAACCAAGACATTTGGCAAAATGTTGCATTTGTGCATCAAATATAATTAGAATGAAAATGCCTCCAGTCAATATATTCAACCTGTCATGCTTTTTACGTGCTGTGTGTGCAATTGATAGCTCTATGTTAAGGGCGAGATACACTCGAGCGTCCTCACGATACGCCTATACGCAGCGTACGTACGCTGTGGCAAAAGCGTAGCCCCTCAGGGCATGTACGCGCAAAAGTATTTTTTTACTACGCATACGCGATGCGCATACGCGATGCGCATACGCGATGCGCGGTGTCTGACCTAAACTTCCCCGGCACCGGACTGTTTTGTATGTTACACAAATGAAATAAATTCTCCTTCTTTATCGCTGATCGGGCCTTTTCTTTTGTTTTTTTGCCTAAAGTCAAGTAACCGCTTCTTCCTCCGTTCACTCAGGTGAACGGATGTGCAGGTGTACAGGTGTGCAGTGGAGAGTGTCCTGTGCTCCAGCATCAACGTGTGGCATGGAGGCTGCACAGTTGAAGAGAGGAAAGCTCTGCAGAGAGTGGTGAAGGCTGCACAGAAGTCTGTTGGAGTCAGTCTCCCCACCATCACAGACATTTACACCTCCAGATGCAGGAAAAGAGCCACCTGCATCATGAAAGACCTCACTCATCCAGCACACTCACTCTTTGCCCCACTCCCCTCAGGACGGAGGTTGAGGAGCATCAAGTGTAGAACCACTAGACTGAGGAACAGCTTCTACCCTGAGGCTGTTAGACTCATGAATAAATAAAAATAAAATAAAAAATAAACACTGCAAAATATCACATCATACTGATGCTGATCTGTTTTCTTGTTGCTGTGTTCATCTGTGTTCATCTGTGACCATCTGCTCATACAAACTCATGTTCGTGCTGCTGTTTATTCCCACTATATTAAGCTTAGTGTATTACTAGTTGATGTTTTTCTTAGTTAGTTCTAGATGTTATTACTGTTTTTCTCTTGCATTTGTTGTTGGATGTAACTGGGACCCCGTGTACATAATCTCGTTTTCATCACATGTACCACATGCGGTGCAAATGACAATAAAGACTCTCTGACTCTGACTCTGACTCTCTGACTCACTCGATGAATGAAATGAATGAATTCAGGTCCTACCTGGGTGCGCGATGTTTTAAATATTCCCTGGTGGGCTGTGTGCTGCAGGAAAAGCGCTCCCTGTTATTATTTTTATTTCTGAGAGAACTTTTTATAACATATATAGTAGAAAGACCGTATCAGAACACCGCAGAAGTCTGAGCGAGCTGCTCATGATGCATTCTCGAGGTTTCACTTTGAGCTGACTGAAATCTGTCAATCATTTCAGTAGGCGTGTCAGCAAGTGACCAATCAGCGAGCTCAGTTGAGTCCCCTCCGTGCTCAGCTGCTCATATTACAACAAGGAGAACGCGAGTGTTTGAAAGCTGACAGTTTCTGAAAGTATAGAAGCGAAAACATACGCACAAAATATGCGCGTATACGCGCGTATACGGAGGACGCTTCAGTGTATCTCGGGCTTTAGGAGCACTCTCTTGGTGCATACTGTGCTATAATGTTGGCCTGTTCAGCTCTATTGTTGGGGAATTCCATACACCTGTTTGATATACAGATAGTTTTATCCCACACAGCTGGCGTGGCTTGGCTCAGAGTTGACTGTCACAGTCAGGATTGGTTTGCCAGCTCCCTCTGAAATGCCTCAGTATGTTCAGCGCCGTGTCATGCTCCAAGACCGGCTGGTGTTCAGAGCACAGTTCCAACAAGATCGCCCTCGAAAACCCAAAGCAGCTCACAAGCTAGTTGTTGTTGGGCCAGAAAATCCTGTTTTCCTCTAAATGCATGCCTCTGCCCGCCTTGCAACATCCTCAAGTAATAATAAATTCTGAGATAATACTGAATATAAATTAATTGATTTTTAAATTAATCACTAAAACATTAGACGTCCATGTGTTTCTGGCATGCAAAATAATTGTTTTCACGCCATTTACAGTTTCCACAGACACCCTTTAAGTGTCACTAATGAACCAATAACTGAAAAAGTGTGCATTCACCAGCCATAAAGTTGATGTGGGGTTGCACACAGTTACAGGTTTAATTCATTAGTGATACAGTGGAAGTTTTGCATGGAAAAAGGTCTGTTACACATTATTTGCGCCTGTGCCCATAGGCGTAGATCCTGGGGGGGTCGGGGGGGTCCGGACCCCCCCAATCTTGGGGAAATATAGATCTGTCCCCCCCAATAATTCAATAAAGGAAACCGTGTCTTTAAACAATATAAATATAAAAAGGCAAAAAAAGAGAGAAATCCGCCATTATTCTAAGAAAAAAAAAGGAAAATTTGCCCCCCCCCCTTCTCTGTTGGCAAATGGTTTAGTCCAATGTTTACAAGGAACAACAAAAGCACCGGAGTCACAGGCTCGGCGCGGAGCCGCTGGGTGGGAGTGAGCTGCAGCACAAACTATTAACTTCCAGTAAGTAGCTACTTAAAACATTGGTGACAGTGACTGGGAGGAAAAGGTATTTTACAGTGTTGAAAGACAAGTGTGTCTGTGTCTCATTAGTGGCTGTAGCAACAGCAAAACGCAACGAGGAGCGACACTTCATCAGCTAACACGCTAGCTTCAATGCTAACTGGATCACAACAGACAGAAGAATGTCAGCGCAGCTTTGAGCAGGATGGATTCACATTCATCATATTTTGGTGTGGAGCTCTTGAAAGAAGTAATGATAAAATATGTGAAATATAAATAATTTAAAAAGAGTAGAGAAGATGTGATGATTAGTTAAAATGATTTTATATGTGTAGCACTTTGTTGCTGCTGTGGTTGTTTCAAAGGGCTTTCTAAATAAATTATTATAATAAATGTTGAGGATCAATACGTCACATGATTAATAAAAAGTCACTGTTTATTATATTACAATTACATTATTGATATTTTGTATCTGCAACTGGAAGATTTTATTCTTAATAGGTTCTTAAAAAATGCTACAGATTTGTTAATAGTAAAAGGCATATTTTGAATGAATGTTACAAACGTGTTCATTTCCACAAAACAGTTAATAAAATATTTATAAAATACAATGAATTTCAAATGTTACAGATTGAGTTTAACATAAAAGAAATAGTGTTTTGTTTAAATATCAGTTAATAAGTAACCCATTATGCCCCCTTGTTTAGGACTGGAACCAATCTCAGCTGCTTTTGTTGTGTAGGCAGGGACACCCAGGACAAGTCTCCAGTCCATCACAGAGACACCCAGGACAAGTCTCCAGTCCATCACAGAGACACCCAGGACAAGTCTCCAGTCCATCACAGAGACACCCAGGACACGTCTCCAGTCCATCACAGAGACAGACAAAGAGACAAACAACCATCCACACTCCCAGTCAAAGCTAAGAACAATTTACATTTGCACAGAAGAGCCAAAAAATTATTCAAACTGAGGACTCAAGTTCTTGATTGAGAGTTCTAATCACTACTGGTAATTATCAATAATAATTGATCATATTTACCAAGCTAAATCATTGTGTGGAGTCTTTAATAATACAGACCAGATCAGATGTGATCAGGCAGTCATATATTCACATGTATGTAAATGTATTATTATTAATACTATAATTAAAGTTGAACCATGCAAATTTGTTTGGAACGAACAAGTGGACCTTTGTGCCTCTTGGTCCCACTGAAGTAGCTCTCAGTCTCAAAAAGTTTGGTGACCCCTGCATTAAAGTATTTCTTCTCCTTGAAAACTGTTTTCTTTTTAAGCTTTAAGATTTTGGGAAGGTGTGGTACCAGATTATCAGTGACACTGACCACAGCAATCTATGAATACAAGCCAAACTGAAATTTAAACAATATTTAGAGGGGACCTATTTTGCAAAATTCTCATTTTGCCACTTGTCATTTTGACAAGTGGCAAAGATTGAACACATTAAATTTTTTTATAAGAGTAATGAGTGTCACTATTGTACTGATTAATAGTAGTATTAAGACTACTAAATACATGCCATTTAAATCAATATTATTGCTGATTATTCTGCATAGTATATGCATGCAGTTTGGATAAACTTCCCTCTGTACATTTTGCATTACATTTCACTGTAACTTTGCCGACCCCCCCAAAATTGCTCTTAAAAAAATTCCCTGTTTATGGTCCCCCCCGAATAATGAGATGAAATCTACGCCCTTGCCTGTGCCCCCGTGTGCATGAGGCCCCTGGTGGCATGTTTGTGATCAAGGTGCTGCAGAAGCTGCTTTGAGCCAAGGCCCAAGAGCTTCCTCGACAGCAGGAAGGAAAAGCTTTAGGAAGTGACGGGTTGTGGTTGGATGGAGGTAATGTGAAGTGGAGAGGGAAACCCAGACGGTGACTTGGCTGAGGTCAGGTGTAAACACACACAGCTGGCTGACAGATGGGCTCTGCGACCATGTCTTTGGTTGCTCCCTCTCCTCTCACCTGATGTTTGGCTAAGTCAAATCACAAAGGAGCGAGGAGGGAGGTTGTGTAGACTTACTTTAGGCATTTTAATATCATTTGTGCCCATTTGAACATGTGCACAAATGATATTAAAATGCCTAAAGTAAGTCTGAGGCTGAATGTCTCCAGACGTGGCCTCCTCGTCCAGAGAGCGTGTGGTCGATGAGAGACATTTCTCTGAGACTCCCCGAGCTGGACTTTAAAAAGATCTTTCACATCACTGACATCCACAATTCCAGCATGATTACATTCCTTTCACGCCGTGCTTACTTTCTCGATTCTCTCTCGCTCAGTTCTTCTGGTCGGTATTTGCCGGGCACAAAAGAGCGGACAATTTAGTGCATTTTTGTGGATTTTCTGAGACCTCTAATCAAACTCTCAAACAAATGATCTCATCGTGTAGTGGGTTGGGGAGATGCGAGAAACAACAACAAAAACTTTTCCAAGCGCTATACCCAAACATTTACACCCCGGCGAACACTTTAAATATTTACCAATCTTAGTAAAACAGTCGGGGATTATCCTGTGTTGTAATAACGCCGAGAAAAGACTCAAACTTTCCATATTCTTCGACTGATACAAGATTAAAATCTTTTTGTACGTAAACTACCCATTGACTCACTGTCTTCCTGTTGGAAGCAGCAATTAGCTCCGCGAGACAAAGATCTCAGACATTTAAAATGGCTGAAAATAAATAAATGTGGGTATTGCTGTTAGACTGAAGGTCCTGTTTCAATTACAGCTGAGGCTGTGGTCTGCGTCTCTCACTGAGCTCTTGACTCCTCCGAGCTTTGCTTCTATAGAGACGTTTTAATTGCCGTGTTTTATTTGAGAGGGAAACAGTGAAGGGAAACGCACTGCGTTCATCTCTGGCCTCCCACTACGCTCCACTCGTGAAGTCCCAGGATGATTAGCCTCTTTCGCACAGGACGCTGTACAGTAATGTGCACTGCTCAAACAACGTATTCATTCTTCCCATCGTGAATGGAGATTTTCTTCATCTGGATTTCTTCTTTTCTATTCAGCCAATTGATTTATGTGACATCTCGACCAGCTACCCAAGCCCCTTCAATCTCAAGCTGTAAAATGGTCTAGAGATTTGCTAAAAAATATCAATATATATATATATAATCCCAACACCTTCACTATAAAAGCATCTGACAAAGTCTGCACTTGAAGTCATCATTAGATTAGTGGTTGGCATCTGTTGAAGCTTATATAACTGATAAGTGGTCTGTGGCTCTTCTTTTTATAAAGGGTTCCATCCCATTTTAAACATTCCACCAAATCTGCTGAAGTCGGGTATGTTTTGATGGAGTGTACAGTTTCAGACTCTTTGTGGAGTCTTTTTTCCACATCCAGCTGATGGCAGCCACATCAACGATCAAAAAGTTTGCTGGTAGAGGAGCGAGATCTGTGAGCGCACCGGCATCCAGAGAAGTGGGTCACAGTCGTCGACCTGACACGCACCTCGTGATCTGACATGCACCTCGTGATCTGACATGCACCTCGTGATCTTTTCTGCTGTCGGATCAGCTTCTTCCATCAGCGTATCTCTATCTGGGCCTTTCGTTCTCTTTATTTGTTCTTCCTCCTCTCTGTCCTCGGGCGTCCCATCAGTCATTCTCTATCAGAGCTTCCAATGTTCCCTCTGTCCCCTTGAGTGCAGCGGCAACATGAATTTTCTTTTTGATGTGATATTCTGATGATAGTAATGTTTTTTTTTTTTTCAGGGGTGCTGTAGACTTTTAGTGTCTCCTTCAGCAGCGTTACACCTTTCACCCTTCCTTTCCTTTGTGTTTCCACGCAGACAGATGGTTTGAGTTGGAGCCCTGCCGCCACCCGCTAATATCAGACCTGCTTTTCATTTATCTCACATCTTAATGGATGACAGCATTAGACAGGGAGTTTGCACGCTGCGCGGCCCTTTCTCTCGCTCTGTTTATTGCCTTATTTATTTGACTGGATTCGTGGAATGAAGTAGTCGGCTCCAGCATGAACAAGGCAGAGAAAGTAAGAAGGGAATGGATTCCACAATCAGTGGTCATAAACGGGACTGTTAAGACTGTGGTCATGAGAACTATCAAGTGCTTGTCTGTCTGATAATAAACGTTACTTTACATCAACCAAACAGCTGTCCTCTTCCTTCTGATTTAATCTCAGTCTTTGTTTCTTATGTACTGAAAAGTATAATTAGTTGTACTTGTACTTTTCAGCTATGGAAATTATGAATAATTTCAATTTTCAAGGATTTACAAAAGCAATTTTTTGCTCATCTTGCAGAAATATGAAATGACCACAGTCATGAGATGGGTTTAGGGTATATTATGCATTGAAATTTCAAACTCTGACTATATATAAAAAAAAAAATGCATAAGCAAAACGTTTTTATTTTTTTATTTTTTATGGTTTGACTTGATTTAAGTCTGCGGTCAAAAAACTGTTGAGCTGCACATTAGAATGTCTGTAAACAAAAACCCACCTTTTGAGTTCCACACAAAAGTACTGGCTTTTTGTTCAGCATTACATAAGCTTTCTAAATGGTTTGATTTAGACGCCCACATTTGAAAATACAGGTTGTCCTCGAGTTACGGCGCCCTCGACTTACGGCAATTCGGAGTAACGAACGCATCATATTAATAAAAATATGAAATAAAATTTTTTTTTTTTGTGTGTTTAAATTTTCTTGATTTCATGGGTACAGCACTTTGTTGCAGCTGTGGTTGTTTTAAATGGCTTTATAAATAAAGTAGCATTATTATTATTATTTTTATTATAATTTTTAAGCCTATTTGCGCAGTTTCCGGCAGTTTCCGATAGTTTCTGCCAGTTTTCGGCAGTCAGTTTTCGGCAGTGCCCGACTGCCCATCTGTTTAGCCAGTTAGCTCCGGCTTCGACAGCCGGCTTCGGACACTACCGTGTCCGATCAGAGGTTCCTGCACTCGGATACATGATCTGGAGCTGATTGGCGGTTTTGCGAAGGGACGGATGGACGAAGGAAAACGACGCTGTGGACCGCGTGAAGCAACAGACAGCGAGCCGGACCGAAGGAGCAGCGAGATAACATGCTAACAAGCCTAGCTGTAGGATGGACGGGTGGATGCTAACGCCCCACCGGGGACACCGAGCCGACGGGCGGCAGCCGGGAGCTCGCCTCGATGTCCGCCTGGCAGCTCAGATGTTGGATGGAGACCGAGCTAACATGCTAAAACGCGGAGAAACAGCTGCGGCAGCCTTTTGGAGGGACTAAAATGCTAACGCCGCGCGGCCTTTTGGAGGGGCTAAAATGCTACCGCGCACAGTTTTTTGGATGGACACAGCGGAGAAACGGCTCACAGTAATTTATTCACTCTTTTTCCCTTCATTATGTATGGAGTTAA
>JBBPBX010021269.1:0-27945 GCA_038048925.1 Garcialebias charrua
ATGTTGGAAAGTTTTCCCCACGTATCGCTGAACTCACACAACCTTTAAGAGAGCTTCTCAAAGCGGACACAACCTGGGAATGGGGGACAGCACAGCAGCGGGCTTTTGATGAGCTACGACAGGAACTGAGCTCACCCACAGTCCTCGCCCAGTATTGTGTGAACAGAGAAACAAAAGTTGCAGCAGATGCCTCGTCCTTTGGTTTAGGAGGGGTCCTGTCACAAAGACAAACAACAGGTGACTGGCGTCCAGTGGCTTTCATTTCACGCAGTATGACAACTGCAGAGCGTAGGTACGCTCAGATTGAAAAAGAAGCACTAGCACTGACTTGGGCATGTGAAAGGTTTCAATCTTACCTGATAGGGATGGACTTTTTGATCCAGACAGATCATAAGCCTCTCATCTCCTTATTAGGAAGCAGAGCTCTTGATGACCTGCCACCTCGCATACTAAGGTTTAGATTGCGACTGCTTCGCTTCACATATAAGATTGAACATGTCCCAGGGAAAAATTTAATTACGGCAGATGCGCTGTCCAGAGCACCAATACAAGCTCCGCCTACAACACAGGACATGCAGCTGGAAGAAGAGGTGTGTGCTTATGTTAACAACATTGTGCAACAGTTGCCAGCATCAGAAAACAGGCTTGTGCAAATCAGACAGGCACAAGAAACTGACAGCACGTGCAGAAAACTTAAAGACTTTGTACAAACAGGCTGGCCACCCAGCAGGAAGAGCCTCCCTCCTGAACTACAAGTGTACTGGCAGTACCACCAAGACCTCCTTGTGGTGCAGGGAATTTTAATGAAAAGTGAAAGACTTGTTATTCCAGCCAGCATGCAGGAAGAAATGCTTAACCTGGTTCATGAAGGTCACCAGGGCATGACAAAATGCATTGCTAGAGCACAACAGTCCATTTGGTGGCCGGGTTTGACCAAACAAATCAAACTCAAGGTTGAAAACTGCACAGCGTGCGTGCGAGAGGCTCATGAGAGACCAGAACCTCTCATGTCAACACAACTTCCTCTGAGGCCATGGCAGCGGGTCGCAGCAGATCTGTTCCAGTGGGAACGTGCCATGTACCTGGTGGTAATAGATTACTTCTCCAGATACATTGAGGTGGTGAACCTGACCTCTACTACTGCTGTCCCGGTGATCAACAAAATGAAGGCGATCTTTGCCAGGCACGGGGTCCCTGAAACCCTTGTCACGGACAATGGCCCCCAGTTTGCAGCGGCGGAGTTTGCAGCCTTTGCAAGGGACTATGATTTTACTCATGTCACCTCAAGTCCTCACTATCCACAGAGTAATGGGGAAGCAGAGAGAGCTGTAAGGACGGTGAAATCTTTCCTGAAGAAGGGAGAGGATCCACATAAGGCTCTCATGGCATACAGGGCCACACCCCTGGCACAAGGATCATCACCGGCACAACTATTGATGGGTCGCAACATCAGGACACCCTTGCCGGTCAGCGAAGACAAACTACGACCAAGATGGCCAGATCTTCATCTCTTCCGGAGAAAAGACCAGGAGCTGAAACAGAAGCAAGGTTCTTGGTTCAACAAGAGACACAGAGCACAGACTAAACAAGAGCTCAACCCAGGACAAAGAGTCTGGGTGAAGAACACCAACAACTCGGGGACTATCAGCAGTCCAGCGAACACCCCACGGTCATACAACATCGACATGCCGTCTGGGAGTCTAAGAAGGAACAGGTCACACATCAGAGTGATTCCTGATGGCTCCACAGTCACCAGGTCGGGACGGGTTGTTCGTATCCCGCAGAGACTGGACTTGTAAATAGCAGTCATAGAGAAGTGAGCTGTGGCCCACAGGGCAGAATAATCCCTGCACAGCTCTGGGGACCCAGGTAGTCGACCCTGACCCCTAGATAGGTCAAAGTCATGTCAAAGTGCTAGTATAATCGGTTCACTTGGTAAAAGCATTTAAAAGGGTGTTGGTATGTCTGTTCAGCATGTTTATAATTCAACAAGGACAATTTAAGTTTAAAGGCATTAGTATGAAAGCTAAGCTAAAAAGGGGAGATGTTGTGTGAGCAGACACTAGGAACCAATGTGTTGGTGCTGGGGCACTAGGGGACACATTAGGTGATGCACCGTTGGCTGTAGAGTGACGCTCGTGAGTTGTAGATGTGTTCGTGTTCAAGAGTTAATAAAGCCTGACTAAGTATCTCCAAGTGCTGCCCGTCTGGATGTGTCCACACTGAGGAGTAGACATAACATTACAGCGATCACTTGACTTTTGGCAACAAAAAAAAAAAGTCCAGATCAGGGTTGAAGAAGGGGAATTTAATACATTTGTGTCACATACAAAATAGTTTTGCATCGCTTTGCAATCCTTTGAACGAGAACCTGCGCAGCCGCTGCGGGCTGGGTCGGGGGGTGGGATTTAGGGGCGTGAGAAGTGAGAAGCTCTGTTTTTATTGGCTGGTTAACGGCGGGTCACTGTGGGTTTTTGGAAATGCTTTTAGAGAAGGAAGGGGAATATAGTTTTTTTCAGAGATTACTTTGTCTAACATCAGTCTGTCAGGAGATAGTGACAGAGTGAAGAAATATGTTAAAAAAATATTGTTAGAAAAGTTACATATAGCAGCTTTAAATGAAACTTTTGTAAATGTGATTCTGTGTTGTTTGACATGAATATTGCTAATAATTTGTAGTGTTTTAAGTCATTTGTGATATGCCGATATGATTGGTCAAGCCTTCAGGTACACTTCCTGCTTAAAATATGGAATCTAACTTGCTGAGTGAGCAGGTTTATTGTTTTGTTTTGTTTGTTTGTTGTCTTGCTGCTTTGGTTTATAATTATTTTTATGGTATTCAAACAAATTACAGTATTTAGTCTCAGGTGTATGAATGATTTTATTGATGAAAGGGGGCTGTGGAAGTGATTTACAATACTGTATAGGGCTGTTTCTTTCTCACAGTATTTTAACTACTGCACATTTATTCTTCTTTTGGCTGTTCCCTTCTCCAGGGGTCATTGTTTTCATCTTTGCACTGGCTCCCTGTTCAGTTTCGGATACAGTTCAAGCTGCTGCTGTTTGTTTTTAAAGCTTTGAATGGCCTTGTCATATATTTAAGAACGTTTGAAAGTCCACCAGCCCAGCAGAGTTGTACGATCTGCTGGTCAATATCTGCTGGAGGTGCCTCACTCAAGGTGCAAACCATGGGGGGGCCGGTCCTTTTCTGTTGCAGGTCCAGCAGCCTGGATTACTCTTCCTCAAGAGCTGCGTGCCATCTCTGATCTGGTTTATGTTCAAAGCCAAACTGAAGACCTATTTATTTAAAAGGGCCTTTGATGCTTAACTTTTAGTATTTTAGTATTTAGCTTTTTTAAATCTCCTTTGCTTCCTTTTATTGTGGCTGTATTTTTTATTTGCACTGATTTATTGTGCTCTGTTTTTATTTATTTATTAATCTTGTAAAGCACTTGGGTCAGTGAAAGGCATTGTTGCAAGGTGCTATATAAATAAAGTTTATTATTATTATTATCACAATGAGTGAACTTGCACAAAGATTAGGCTATTCTTTTCATGCTGGATGTCCTTCCTGACAAAATGAACAAATTAAAAAAACAATTTGAATTTAAAAGCATTAAATAGATTTTTGTGTGACGAGGTCCCCCTGATATTGTGTTGTGAAAGACAGCTACTTCCACATTAAATGTAGCTCATCATCAGTAAAATGACAGTGGTTTAGCTATTTTTGTCTTGACTGATATTGATTAGCTGTGGTGGCCATCTTGAATTGTTAACTCACACACCCAAACTGGGAGCTGGTTTTACAGTACAGGAGCCTGGTGTCTATCTGAAGGTGTTGCCTCTAAATCTGGACTGATTGAGTCTTGGTACAGCAAACAAGTTTGATGTAGCTCAACATTGATGAGAATATACAATAATACTGCACAACTAGAGACTGCAATTTAGGTTGCAGAGTGAGAAACCTGGCACTGTTAAATTGCTATTGCCCTTTTGACAGAAGTGTACCTACTGTACATCACAGCTTCAGCATCACAGCTTCAGAAGTCCTAAGAATTGAGTTGTGCTAAAGCTAATAAATTTACAATTTCGAGCTTTAGCTGTGTGGAGCAGAGGGCTGTCATCCAAAGTATCCAAACTCAAGGGCCCTTGAGCAAGGAATTGAGGCAATGAGGGTAGATGCTTCACCTTTACCACCCAAGCTTTGTTGTAACTGTCAGGGGATTCAAACCGGCAACCTTTCAATCACAGGCTCGCCTTCTCATAGCCTCTGCACCACACGCCCCCACGTTTTAAAATTGAAATACTGCAAAATCACTTTGCTGCATGCTCCTGAGGGCCGACTGATAGATGGCAGCAAAGTACTTCCAGTACAGTGTTTGGTCTGCAGAATGCATCAATGGGCATCAACTCCACCTCAGACCAGAAGAGAATTTGCAACAGTAGTTTATCTTGGTACTAGACAGTAGTTTATCTTAGTACTAGACAGTAGTTTATCTTAGTACTAGACAGTAGTTTATCTTAGTACTAGACAGTAGTTTATCTTAGTACTAGACAGTAGTTTATCTTGGTACTAGACAGTAGTTTATCTTAGTACTAGACAGTAGTTTATCTTAGTACTAAACAGTAGTTTATCTTAGTACTAGACAGTAGTTTATCTTGGTACTAGACAGTAGTTTATCTTAGTACTAGACAGTAGTTTATCTTGGTACTAAACAGTAGTTTATCTTAGTACTAGACAGTAGTTTATCTTAGTACTAGACAGTAGTTTATCTTGGTACTAGACAGTAGTTTATCTTAGTACTAGACAGTAGTTTATCTTAGTACTAGACAGTAGTTTATCTTAGTACTAGACAGTAGTTTATCTTGGTACTAGACAGTAGTTTATCTTAGTACTAGACAGTAGTTTATCTTAGTACTAGACAGTAGTTTATCTTAGTACTAGACAGTAGTTTATCTTGGTACTAGACAGTAGTTTATCTTAGTACTAGACAGTAGTTTATCTTGGTACTAAACAGTAGTTTATCTTGGTACTAAACAGTAGTTTATCTTAGTACTAGACAGTAGTTTATCTTAGTACTAGACAGTAGTTTATCTTGGTACTAGACAGTAGTTTATCTTAGTACTAGACAGTAGTTTATCTTAGTACTAGACAGTAGTTTATCTTAGTACTAGACAGTAGTTTATCTTAGTACTAGACAGTAGTTTATCTTGGTACTAGACAGTAGTTTATCTTAGTACTAGACAGTAGTTTATCTTAGTACTAGACAGTAGTTTATCTTAGTACTAGACAGTAGTTTATCTTGGTACTAGACAGTAGTTTATCTTAGTACTAGACAGTAGTTTATCTTAGTACTAAACAGTAGTTTATCTTAGTACTAGACAGTAGTTTATCTTGGTACTAGACAGTAGTTTATCTTAGTACTAGACAGTAGTTTATCTTGGTACTAGACAGTAGTTTATCTTAGTACTAGACAGTAGTTTATCTTAGTACTAGACAGTAGTTTATCTTAGTACTAGACAGTAGTTTATCTTGGTACTAGACAGTAGTTTATCTTAGTACTAGACAGTAGTTTATCTTAGTACTAAACAGTAGTTTATCTTAGTACTAGACAGTAGTTTATCTTGGTACTAGACAGTAGTTTATCTTAGTACTAGACAGTAGTTTATCTTGGTACTAAACAGTAGTTTATCTTAGTACTAGACAGTAGTTTATCTTAGTACTAGACAGTAGTTTATCTTAGTACTAGACAGTAGTTTATCTTGGTACTAGACAGTAGTTTATCTTAGTACTAGACAGTAGTTTATCTTAGTACTAGACAGTAGTTTATCTTGGTACTAGACAGTAGTTTATCTTGGTACTAGACAGTAGTTTATCTTAGTACTAGACAGTAGTTTATCTTAGTACTAGACAGTAGTTTATCTTAGTACTAGACAGTAGTTTATCTTAGTACTAGACAGTAGTTTATCTTAGTACTAGACAGTAGTTTATCTTAGTACTAGACAGTAGTTTATCTTAGTACTAGACAGTAGTTTATCTTAGTACTAGACAGTAGTTTATCTTAGTACTAGACAGTAGTTTATCTTGGTACTAGACAGTAGTTTATCTTAGTACTGTACTAGACAGTAGTTTATCTTAGTACTAAACAGTAGTTTATCTTAGTACTAGACAGTAGTTTATCTTGGTACTAGACAGTAGTTTATCTTAGTACTAGACAGTAGTTTATCTTGGTACTAGACAGTAGTTTATCTTAGTACTAGACAGTAGTTTATCTTAGTACTAGACAGTAGTTTATCTTAGTACTAGACAGTAGTTTATCTTGGTACTAGACAGTAGTTTATCTTAGTACTAGACAGTAGTTTATCTTAGTACTAGACAGTAGTTTATCTTGGTACTAGACAGTAGTTTATCTTGGTACTAAACAGTAGTTTATCTTAGTACTAGACAGTAGTTTATCTTAGTACTAGACAGTAGTTTATCTTAGTACTAGACAGTAGTTTATCTTAGTACTAGACAGTAGTTTATCTTAGTACTAGACAGTAGTTTATCTTAGTACTAGACAGTAGTTTATCTTGGTACTAGACAGTAGTTTATCTTAGTACTAGACAGTAGTTTATCTTAGTACTAGACAGTAGTTTATCTTGGTACTAGACAGTAGTTTATCTTAGTACTAGACAGTAGTTTATCTTAGTACTAGACAGTAGTTTATCTTAGTACTAGACAGTAGTTTATCTTAGTACTAGACAGTAGTTTATCTTGGTACTAGACAGTAGTTTATCTTAGTACTAGACAGTAGTTTATCTTAGTACTAGACAGTAGTTTATCTTGGTACTAGACAGTAGTTTATCTTGGTACTAAACAGTAGTTTATCTTAGTACTAGACAGTAGTTTATCTTAGTACTAGACAGTAGTTTATCTTGGTACTAGACAGTAGTTTATCTTAGTACTAGACAGTAGTTTATCTTAGTACTAGACAGTAGTTTATCTTAGTACTAGACAGTAGTTTATCTTGGTACTAGACAGTAGTTTATCTTAGTACTAGACAGTAGTTTATCTTAGTACTAGACAGTAGTTTATCTTAGTACTAGACAGTAGTTTATCTTAGTACTGTACTAGACAGTAGTTTATCTTAGTACTAAACAGTAGTTTATCTTAGTACTAGACAGTAGTTTATCTTGGTACTAGACAGTAGTTTATCTTAGTACTAGACAGTAGTTTATCTTGGTACTAAACAGTAGTTTATCTTGGTACTAAACAGTAGTTTATCTTAGTACTAGACAGTAGTTTATCTTAGTACTAGACAGTAGTTTATCTTGGTACTAGACAGTAGTTTATCTTAGTACTAGACAGTAGTTTATCTTAGTACTAGACAGTAGTTTATCTTAGTACTAGACAGTAGTTTATCTTGGTACTAGACAGTAGTTTATCTTAGTACTAGACAGTAGTTTATCTTAGTACTAGACAGTAGTTTATCTTAGTACTAGACAGTAGTTTATCTTAGTACTAGACAGTAGTTTATCTTGGTACTAGACAGTAGTTTATCTTAGTACTAGACAGTAGTTTATCTTAGTACTAGACAGTAGTTTATCTTAGTACTAGACAGTAGTTTATCTTAGTACTAGACAGTAGTTTATCTTGGTACTAGACAGTAGTTTATCTTAGTACTGTACTAGACAGTAGTTTATCTTAGTACTAAACAGTAGTTTATCTTAGTACTAGACAGTAGTTTATCTTGGTACTAGACAGTAGTTTATCTTAGTACTAGACAGTAGTTTATCTTAGTACTAGACAGTAGTTTATCTTAGTACTAGACAGTAGTTTATCTTAGTACTAGACAGTAGTTTATCTTGGTACTAGACAGTAGTTTATCTTAGTACTAGACAGTAGTTTATCTTAGTACTAGACAGTAGTTTATCTTAGTACTAGACAGTAGTTTATCTTAGTACTAGACAGTAGTTTATCTTGGTACTAGACAGTAGTTTATCTTAGTACTAGACAGTAGTTTATCTTAGTACTAGACAGTAGTTTATCTTAGTACTAGACAGTAGTTTATCTTGGTACTAGACAGTAGTTTATCTTAGTACTAGACAGTAGTTTATCTTAGTACTAAACAGTAGTTTATCTTAGTACTAGACAGTAGTTTATCTTGGTACTAGACAGTAGTTTATCTTAGTACTAGACAGTAGTTTATCTTGGTACTAGACAGTAGTTTATCTTAGTACTAGACAGTAGTTTATCTTAGTACTAGACAGTAGTTTATCTTAGTACTAGACAGTAGTTTATCTTGGTACTAGACAGTAGTTTATCTTAGTACTAGACAGTAGTTTATCTTAGTACTAGACAGTAGTTTATCTTGGTACTAGACAGTAGTTTATCTTGGTACTAAACAGTAGTTTATCTTAGTACTAGACAGTAGTTTATCTTAGTACTAGACAGTAGTTTATCTTAGTACTAGACAGTAGTTTATCTTAGTACTAGACAGTAGTTTATCTTGGTACTAGACAGTAGTTTATCTTAGTACAAGACAGTAGTTTATCTTAGTACTAGACAGTAGTTTATCTTGGTACTAGACAGTAGTTTATCTTGGTACTAAACAGTAGTTTATCTTAGTACTAGACAGTAGTTTATCTTAGTACTAGACAGTAGTTTATCTTAGTACTAGACAGTAGTTTATCTTGGTACTAGACAGTAGTTTATCTTAGTACTAGACAGTAGTTTATCTTAGTACTAGACAGTAGTTTATCTTGGTACTAGACAGTAGTTTATCTTAGTACTAGACAGTAGTTTATCTTAGTACTAGACAGTAGTTTATCTTAGTACTAGACAGTAGTTTATCTTAGTACTAGACAGTAGTTTATCTTAGTACTAGACAGTAGTTTATCTTGGTACTAGACAGTAGTTTATCTTAGTACTAGACAGTAGTTTATCTTAGTACTAGACAGTAGTTTATCTTGGTACTAGACAGTAGTTTATCTTGGTACTAAACAGTAGTTTATCTTGGTACTAAACAGTAGTTTATCTTAGTACTAGACAGTAGTTTATCTTAGTACTAGACAGTAGTTTATCTTAGTACTAGACAGTAGTTTATCTTGGTACTAGACAGTAGTTTATCTTAGTACTAGACAGTAGTTTATCTTAGTACTAGACAGTAGTTTATCTTGGTACTAGACAGTAGTTTATCTTACTAGACAGTAGTTTATCTTGGTACTAGACAGTAGTTTATCTTAGTACTAGACAGTAGTTTATCTTAGTACTAGACAGTAGTTTATCTTGGTACTAGACAGTAGTTTATCTTAGTACTAGACAGTAGTTTATCTTAGTACCAGACAGTAGTTTATGAGGGTTTATGTATGCAGCACATTTTGAAGAAAATAAAAAAAAAACAGCAAAACTTAAGGAATTAAACAAAAGTCAAAAGGTGTGTGACAATGAGTGTTTTATCTTCTTAACATTAAATAATCTAAACTTCTAATAGGGCTCAGTGTGAACATGAAAGTATTTCATAAAATCTTTAATTTTTCATATACCGGTAACCCAATGCACTTAAAAAATAAATATTATTTTTGTTTCTTTTTAATTAGAAGTGATTTAATCTGATTTAGTTTTAATAAAAAAAATAGACAAATCTACAGTAAAGTGAAGGGGGTTTAACAGCGAAGCGGCTGCATCCACATTGAAATTCCCCCTTGATGTCCAGCGTGCACCATCATCCTCTGAGCGAAGCCTGAGGAATACCAACCAGCTGTCAGCCCGACTCCTCTCATCCATCCTGCTCCATCCTCTCTCACGTTCTCTCAGCACGGCTCCCTTGCTGACTGGAAACAAGTGCTGCATCACCATTTTTAGATGCTGGTGTGGGTGTGCAGTGGTTTGCTGTCTCTTGCTAAAGTGAAGCAAGCAGCGAGGAGTGAAGACCAGGGTACGAATTGTAACGACTTCTTTCAGAATGAAAGCGAGATGAAGAGGTCTGGGGAGAACTCCCTCCTTAATCTCCCTCTCGTTCTCTCCTCTGTTGCCTTGCCTGTCTTTCACTATGGACTTCTTTTTACAGCTTGTTCACATTTACTGGATTGATTGATTTTTCCTCAGCCAACGGCTGGGTCGCTGGTACATCTTGTGTACACTTTTGGCAGAGTGCCAAGTCTGTCCCCAGATGTGACTTCTTGTTTTGACCATAACGTATGTCTAGGTTAAAACTTTGAAGCGCCATGAGCCACGTTGCAACACGTGAGTTTGTTACCACACCATCTCTGATGCGTTGGCTGTTTAGGAATGTCACTGGCTGGTGTTGTGTTTCCACAACGATCTTCTGTCCACCAATGTAGCCGGAGAAATGTTCTGCTGCCCACACTGTGGTCAGTAGAGCTTTCTCACAGTCTGAGAATCTCAACTCGGGTCCTGCCATCGTCTTGCTGGCGTAGGCTACTACACGTTTGTCTCTGTCGTGTATTTGGTACAGACCAGCACTTATGCAACGAGCTGAGAAGCCCACTTCCAAGTAAAGCTCTTTGTTGTAGTCTGGGTAGACTAAACATGGGGCTGACTTGATCCTGTCTATAAGAGCGTCCATTGCCTGCTGCTGTTTGTCAGTCCAGACAAATGGGACGTCTTTCTTTAGGAGTTCAGTCAGTGGCTTTGCAAGGTCTGCATAGTTCTCTATGAACTGGTTCGAGTAGTTACACACGCCAAGAAAACTTTGTAGTTCTTTGAGATTGGTGGGGACCTTGAGATTGTCAAGGCCTTGGGCACGAGTTAAGATGCCATGGTTTGGTTTAAGCCGTTCACGCAGTGTATCGGGAAGCTTGTACAGGAACCTCATAGGCTTCGGCCAACGTTTCTCCGTACGTTTACCTCTTTCTGCGTAATTCAGGTGTGTCACAACTGTCGGCGCAGTCGCTGGTGTGTCTGACTGGTCAGACCGCGGTGCGTCACTGTCGTTGTGATGTGTGTCTTCCCACTTCATGACTGAAGAGGTGCTCTTTGAGTCTGTAAGAACTATGTCATCTCTGAGTAGTCCTATACTCAAAAGCTCTTGAACCAAGGTTTCATCGAAAGCTTGGCTGATGGCTGAAGTACCTGTCCCAGAGGACAGTACAGCGTCTGTGGTGTGGGATCCTCGGACCTCCACACAGTCTACTACCTGTGGTAGAGAGTGAGAGTACACCCCCCTTTTGTTGGAGGAGGGGTCCTCAAAATCTGTGACACTGAAATCCAAGTGACTGTCAGCATGTCGCGGACTGCCACTTCCAGGACTCACATGTCCTTGAACCAAGGTTTCATCGAAAGCTTGGCTGATAGCTGAATTACCTGTCCCATAGGACAGTACAGCCTCTTCGGTGTAGGATCCTTGGATCTCAACACCTTTCACTACCTGTGGTAGGTAGTGTTCAGTGAGTGCTGACTGTGTCAGCTCGCAGAGGAGGTTCTCTTGTCGGGCCAGAGTCTGGTCCAACTGTTGAGTCTCTACTGTCTCATCTGTAGTTGAAGGTTCACTAACCGGGCTTGTGACCACGGTTGGGGAGTCCCTCGTGGCCACTGCGGTACCTGCGGTTAGGCAGTCTGTACCACAACGAGGAGGCACTTTTATTGGCAGGGGTTTTCTCACTGTTGCCCACATTTCCTGTTGACCATAATCTATAATCGCTTCAAAACGGTTTATAAAGTCTTGGCCAACCAGAAATGGGAATGAGTCAAGTGTGGACACATACACTGGGTGGTGTAGTGTCGTTTTGCCAATCTGCATGTGAACCATAGCTATGGCTGTTAGGGTTGTTCTCGTCTCTGCGAGACCCTGTAGCTCAATAGCACATTCCTCAAAGGGTATTTGCCCGTCAACACCGTTGGCGGCGGTCCTCAGCTCCTCGAACAGCTTGGCCGACATAATAGTTATATCAGAACTGCCATCCAGGAGGGCTTCACGCTCAAGGACACCTTCCAGTGTGATGGGCAGGTAGGCTTTCTTAGCCACCCCCCTTTGCATAAAGTTACACAGAAACCACTTGGGTCTTGGTACACGTTTCCGTTCACGTGTACCTCTGTCTGTGTAATCTTGTTTACTGTCAGCATCTTGTTGGCTGACAGTATCATGACCTTCAGGATGTCGTTGTTTGTCAGCAATTGGTTTGCTGTCAACATCCATGGCCATGTTGGTAGTAGCGTGCGCTGAGGTCTTGTGAAAGACAGTGCTACACATCGCTCCAGGTCGGTCAATGTTGATAGTGTCATTATCAATGATAATGCCACTCATTGTAACAGGTTGGTCAAGCACAGCAACATTCAAATCTACTGACAAACTACTTACTTCCTCTGTCTCTTCCGAGCATAGAGGTGTTGGGCCATTGTTTCGGGACATTTGTGACTCCTTGCCTATTTCGAACTGTTCTGTTCGAGGCGCGGGAGGTGCAGTTCCAAGGCTCGGGGTGTCTGTTGGGACAACGCATAGTTACACGAGTATAGGTCCCCACACTTCAATTTCTTTTGAAGTCCACCCACCGATGGACCTTGGTTTTCACCCATCTGGTTCGATCTGAACCATTTTGGCTTCTTTCTCCCGCGGATACCCCCACTTTGTGGTTTGTCAGGTTGAAAGGTCTGTTTCTTTTCGCCTTTGTTAGGAGAGGGAGTTGATGAACTTGTCCCTTCTAGCTCCAGCGAGTGGGATTTGACCGCTTCATTCGGGGACACCTGTAAGGGTGTTTTGGCTTGCATGTTAAATGCAAAGACATCCGCAGCACACTCTACTATTTCGCAAAGATGTTGCTTCTAAATCACCCCAGGCCAAGTTCCATGGCAACTCGAATCTAACATCAGGGATTAGATTATCCCTGAAAACAGATTTGAAAAGCGTCTGCTCTTCCAGGTCAGGTTCCATCATGTCACCTATATACGCCTTCAAAATTCTGGCAAAGAAAAAATATGGATGTTCATCGTTTCTCTGCAAGACATTTCGGGCAGCTGAGTAGTCACCACACAATGAGAAAGATTTTTCCTCTGTGCAAGGTGCAGGGGGAGCAAGTTCATGGCTCCGGGGTTCCTCTTGGTACCCTCTGATGTATGGGTCTTCTAGAGGCACATACTGTATGAGCCTTGGACGCGTACCGTCTTGAACTTCCATCTTTAACTTGATTTTTTGTGAAAATCAATAAGACAGTTCGAATTTTAATGTGTGCAAATAAATCTTCACTTTTAATGCAGCACTGAGTCAATCAAACTAATCAGCTGTCTGGTTTAAGTGTTTCACTGTGTAATAAGTATTTCTATTCATAGGTACCTTCTTCAGGTTTTACCCTCAAATGAATTGTAAAAGTTAAATGCCTTTTTGCAGTGTTAACTTTAAAATATAACTTATTTTTCAACAACAGTTACTAACTAACCCAAGCATGACGTCCGTTTTACTTACTCAAACACTATTTAAAAGATTCGAAATAAATACATTGTTCACACTAAAATGTACCCAGAATGCTGCTCCATTATGCCTTAAAAAAGATGTATTGCAGTTTGGCTAAACTGTTTTCAGGAGTGAAAAATGGATTACCTGTTTATTTTAAATATTTTTTATCTAAAATAAACTGGAGGTGTTTGTGTGCTTAGCATAACATGACAGATGGCATTCCAAATAAAAATCAGTGACTTTTATCAATTTGTTGTCTGTTGACATCCTCAAAGTTGTTCTGCTATCTTTGTTTTGATTTTTTGTGAAAATCAAGTCAGCAGATGCTTTCTGTTTATTTTAAATTTTGTATTTAAAATAAACTGGAGTCATTAATTTTACACAGAAAAACGTTAAAAATGCAATTTTTAACTAAAAGTGTACAGTGTACACCAATTCTGTTTAAAATTCAGAGATGTGAAGAGCTTAATGTGGAAATTCTCTGTTCTCCATCATTTTATTTATTTTATTTAATCTGAAAATCAAATAAAAGATGCTTTTTGAGTGTTATTTTAAATCTCTTCAGTATTTAAAATGAGCATCAATTGTTCGTCTGTACCTCTGTTATTCAAAAATTCTTTATTTAAAATAAACAGGATTTTTGTTTGTGTACAGAACAATTTTTTAAAGCTGGTAATTTCACCATAAAATGCTGACTTTGTATGATGTTTTTTGTGAATGTGACTGTTCGTCACTGAAAGTGCACCAGGAAATGACGACACAAATAGGCGGGTCGACGCAGCGCGTCACCAGCTCTGCTGTGCTGAGCGAGGCGGAGCTCGCTACACAGATACGTGACGTCAACCAATCAATCACAGTGCTTGTAGTCCTTTTCCCAAGCAACCATGGTAAATGTAGTTTTCTAACCTTCGACCAATGAAGTACCGGAAATGACGACAAAGTGGGTTGGTCGCAACGGCGTGCGTTCCCACTACAGCGAATCAGCGTTCGCTACGAGTGATTGACAGCTCCCAGCTCTCGTTTCATCCAATCACAGCTCATAAACAAACGTGTACTTGGACACGTAGCTCTTTAACGTTAGCTTAGCACAACAGAATACAACTTTATAGACTCTTAAAACAACTCAAACGCTACAATTTAACTTCCCAAAATGCTGAAACATGCGGCGCACATCTAGACAGGCCAACTTAGTCACGCTCAGTAACCCAGCACTGCAGCTGTTGAACAAACACGGACTCTCTCGGAGTCACTTCAAGGTCGGTTCCGTCCACGTTAAAGGAGCAGAACTCGGGTTTCACGAACCACTAACCGACACGTTCTAACAGTATATGCTGCTTCGACCTTCTTTAAAATGTAAAATACCACAACAGCAATCTTGTAGATGTTAAATTAGCTTCCAGGGCAGGCAGTTTGACTCGGCGATCAAACAACAAAGTTCTGTACCGGAGTGTGTGCGAGTGAGCTGGATCGGAACCGAACCAGAACCTCCACAGACTACGGCTGACAAAAACTTCACCTGAATGCTTCCAACAGCGTGTAACAGAGTTGAAACAATAATAATCTCACAGCTTCAAATGATAAAAACATGCAGAATCTGCCTGTCTTGAACACTTCCAGCCAAAATTATTATCCTCAGAGTTTAAAACTTGGATCCCACTATGCAAACATGACGTTACAGTTCATGACTGAGACCACAGATTTATCAATAAACTTTTAGAAGCCGATACGAGGCCACCAGATGTAAAGGGTTAATGAGGAGGTCAATATTAATACTGACCTCTTTTACCTTAATTAATTTACTTATTCAGATTGAATAGTAAATATTCACGGATTCTGTTCTTTTTCAGTTTACCCAATATTTCTGTGATCTTTATGATGGATAAATAAACAGAGCCATTAAGTGACAATGGACATTAACTTAGTTTGGTATGCCAGGCGACACTACCATTTATTTAAAATAAATCAACTAAATTAACACCATTACACTTGATTGACATGATTTCACTTTCTTTCAATTCAAATATGTCAGCACACTTAAATTTAACACAACAGACATAAATATTAGATGTTAAGCATATTTAGTCTGTGGGCTCTTTAACTTAAAAAATATAGTTTCCAGCTTAGGTTGAGAGGGAAAAGAAATAGGAGGAAAGATTTAAGAAGGAAATTATCCTGAGCATGAGACCAGAGTGACACTTCTCCTCCGACTTCTGCTAAAATCCAAGTACGTTTTGTAAACAGCTCTTTTACCTTTCGACGACAGCCCGGTAAGAGGTGACACCAGCCTTCAGATGCACAGAGTCCTTAGTCCCAGCACGTCCAAAACTGGTTTTAGTTTACGTTTCAACGTCTCCTGGTTTTTGCGTTGGTCATCAGAGAATATGTCAGCTTCAGGCCTCTGACTTCAAGATAAACTTATTCCAAGAAGGAATAGACAAAGTTCTTGATCTTACGCTTGTTCGAAGTAGACTCATAACAGCCTGTTATCAGTCCTTAGCTGAAGACGCCGGTCGTTAGCTCTTGACCACACGTGTCCAGCTCTTGGGAAAGTTCACATCTCTTGAAGTTCCCAGCAACTCTCTGAAGCCTTTCAGCAAAAGCTTAGAACTAGTACTTAAGGAAGGACCAGTCGAGGAGTTCATTTGTCTTATCATACCCAAGGTTAAAGCCAGCAGCAGAGAGAAATGTTTAGGAAAAAAGACAGATAACGCTGGAGCCCTGCTCATGAGACTGTCTCTGAGTTTCTAAACAAAACCGTCCGGTCTCTGTGACCCGAAGGCTTCACCTTTAAACACAGCAGTGAAGACAGTTTAACTCTTGGAGAATGACACAGCTTAAAAGCACACATCATGAAAATGACAAAAGTTATTCTTTTGATCACATTAGGATAAAATCAAAGATAGAAATAGTCTCTTTTGGTGACTATATTTATCAGATTATAGCTAAATGAATGATTTTGTAGTAAATGTCTTGCTTTACTGAGAGGTCAGTAAAGGTCATCACTGGACAGTTCAAAAACCTTAATTTGACCCTGGGTAGGTCCATTACATCCCCCTCTCCTGTTTTGTACAAGGGCCGACTCATCTTACAAGCTGAGTTTGACGTGCTCACGACTCAACACACTACAGAGATGTTACTCCAGTCAGGGGCTCAGTTTTATGAACATGGGGATAAAGCTGGCAAACTCCTAGCTCATCAGATTCGTCATTGGTCAGCTTCCCGCCACATTTCCCAGATTCGAACTGACCAGGGTACCAATGCTAACCCGATAGAGATCAATTTGGCTTTCAAAGACTTTTGTAAAACACTATACTCCTCGGATTGCTCCCCCTCTGAGACCGACTTTGATGTTTTTTTTGATACCTTGAACATCCCCACCATCGATCAGGATGTGGCTGACAGTCTTGAGGGACCCATTGTAGCCTCAGAGCTCTCTAGGGCAATTATGCCCCTTTTCCACTTGGTGGCCCGGGTCGGATGTGACGTCATATTTGCGTGCCAAACGCGCGTTGGAGAGCATTTCCACCTCACAGATGCGCGGCGCCGCGCCAAGATTCCGGACTCATCTCAGAGCAGGGTCCAGGCCGGCTGGCCCCGAACCGTGAGGAGGAGGCTTCCTGAGTTTGAGGAAGTGGCTGCCGCGAGGCAGCAAACACCGAAGGACTTTACAAGATTAACACGGTAAAAACAATTATTTGTATTTAAAATTACAGCAAACATGTGTCTTAAGCCGAACTATTCCTTAATAATTTCACGTTGTTGTCAAAACGGCAGGATTTAAAAAAGTAGTTTCGCCACGTGCACGCGCGCGCCCGCGCGCGCACGTGAGCCGTCTTTATTTCTATAATGTAGCTAAATAAACGCTTTAAAAAATATATTTCATAGCTGACGTTATATCAAGAGGGTGCTTGAGCTTAACAGTTCCTTAATAATTTCACGTTGTGGTCAAATCAGCTGGATTTAACAAAGTAGGTCGACACGTGCACATCACATGCACGCGCGGGTGGGGTCGATCGGCGTTCTTTCTTTTAAATGTAGCTAAATAAAAGCTTAAAAAATATATTTCATAGCTGGCTTTATACCACGAGGGTTCCTCAGGTTAACAAGTCCTTAATAATGTCACGTTGTGGTCAAATCTGCTGGATTTAAATTGATTTGTTTTGACTAATTCCAAACCTGTTACATGTGCTACGAAAATAAATTATTAAAAAATCGAATTTTAATTCAAATAACTCCAACAGCTTACAGTATGCACATAAACATGTAGTGATTACACTCTGTTGGTTTGAAAAATATCTGCTTTGTGGTTTCTGAGATATAAGATATGTGTTAAATACTAGTAGAAAAAAAAAGAAGCTAGGTCGACACACTTATGTCTATAAAAAAATCGAATTTTAATTCAAATAACTTCAACAGCTTACAGTGTGTATATAAACATGTAGTGATTACACTGTGTTGGTTTGAAAAATATCTGCTTTGTGGTTTCTGATATATTTGATATATGTATATATATCTTATAAAATATATCTACATATAAAACTGTTTCTAGACTGAATTACCGGTAACCATGTTTTTCTTTTTTTACAGTTAAGACGAAGAAGTCAACACCAGAATTTATCAACTTTTGTCTTCTGGAGGAAGCACATGAGACAACAAGAAAAAAATCATTTAGGTGTATGCAGTATTTATTTTTGTGCTTTTTTCACTTCTTAGTTTTCATAATAAACTTTTTTTTCTTAAGTGGTCTCATTGAACAATAATTTCCTAAACATATTTTACAATGTTAAGTGTGTACAGTATAGTGTTTGTTTAAAAACATACTGGAAGTTAAGAATATTTTCCATTTGCATTTGACCTTTAAAGAATCATAAGAAAAAAGATTATTAGATTTGAACAGCCATACATCCATCCATCCTTCCTGATGTCGTGTCATGGGTAGTGCAGCAGCTTTTCCAAGGATGCACAGACGTCAAATACGTCAACATCAACCCATCCATCCATCCATCCTTCCTGATGTCGGGTCGTGGTGCAGCAGCTTTTCCAAGGATGCACAGACGTCGCCATCAACCCCGATGAAGCTGTTCTTGGATGCCTAAACGAGTTTCCTGATCAACAAACATTTAATTATTAATACTTTGTTTTTACGTTTAAAGAAACATGCTTTTAATGTTTAACGGACAGTTTAAACCAAATTATCCATTTGCATTTGACTTTGAATTATCCCTGACAAAATATTACCGTTTAAATTTAATGAAATACAAACATTTAATATTACAGGGCCAATTGAAACCTAATTAATTCCTAATCTGTACCTTACTGTAAAAATAGTTTAACTGATTACAGGGCAGTGCGATCGATGTGTTAAGCAATGTTAACAGGATCCTTGTGCATATATGAGAATAATCTTTATTATAAAGAAACAAAATGGAAAACACATGGGTTTAAAACAAGCTGAAAAGTCTATAAAGTAATATTAGAGCATTAAATAGCTCAAGGGACATTACCGCCAACAGGTGGTGAGACAAGGTCTTGCAGGGTGTTCTTCTTCTAACGTTTAGTGGTGGCTAGTAAATAGCTTGAGGTAACACTACCGCCACCACGTGGTAGGACGAGTGAGATTCTACACCCCGCCCACAGAAGGGCTGCAGTAAGTGAATGGAAACAAACCTACATGTGAGCCGAGCCGAACTGAACCAGACCGGACCAGACTGAGCCGCTCTGGGCCGAGCAAGTGGAAAAGGGGCATTAAGGCTCTGCAGGGGGGGAAATGCCCAGGTCCGGATGGGTTCCCCTGTGAATTCTATAGAACGTTTTGGGACAAGCTCTCTTCTCTACTCCTAGACGTATATAATGAATCTTTGGCTTCTGGACATCTGCCTCAGACCCTTAACCAAGCTGTTATTACCTTGCTAGCAAAAAAAGGCAAAGATCCTTCGCTCTTTTCCTCCTATCGTCCGATAAGTCTACTCAATGTTGATTTTAAATTACTAGCAAAAACACTAGCATTGAGATTAGAAGCAGTACTTCCTAATGTGATTGGAATGGACCAGACCGGTTTTGTACAAAATAGGGACTCCTTTTCCAATATAAGACAGCTCTTTAATGTTTTATACAATTCATCCTCTGACAGCACTCAGGAAGTTGTGATATCTCTGGACGCTGAGAAAGCCTTCGACAGAGTCGAGTGGTCTTACTTATTCTACTCTATTAAGAAATTCGGCTTTGGAGAGACTTTTTTGTCCTGGATTAAACTACTTTACTCTGACCCCTATGCATCAATTAAGACAAATAGCAACCATTCAGGTTATTTTCGTCTCAGCCGCTCTACGCGCCAGGGCTGCCCACTGAGCCTGCTATTATTTGCTTTGGCAATTGAACCCCTCACAATAGCACTTAAAGATAATAAGAGCATTGTGGGTGTGGTGAGGAAGGACTTGGAAGCTAAGGTGTCCCTATACGCCGATGATCTACTTTTATACATTTCCAATTTGGATGTCTCTATTCCTGCTGTACTTGCTACACTGGGTAGATTCGGGCAGCTGTCAGGGTATAAATTAAACCCAAACAAAAGCAAGCTATTTCCTATAAACACACTGGCTAAGAACTACCCATTACACACACTACCTTTTAAGGTTGTGGACCAAAGTTTTACTTATTTAGGGATCAAAGTTACATCTAAATATGGAGATCTCTTTAAGGCCAACTTTCCCCTTTGTTAACTCATATCAAGGAGGACTTTGACCGTTGGTCGATACTAGGTCTCTCACTAGCTGCCCGGGTTAACACGATTAAAATGAACATTCTACCTCGTTTCTCCTACTTATTTCAATGCATTCCTATATTTCTCCCACGGTCCTTCTTTAACAAACTAGATGGCATAATTATCAAATTTCTTTGGAACGGGAAAGCTCCTCGAATACGTACTGAATTTTTACAGCGACCTAAGAAGCTTGGTGGTATGGCTCTCCCAAACCTTAGATTTTATTACTGGGCCTCAAATATTAGACTTTTTAGATATTGGCTCGAGGCGGGCAGCCCCTTTTCTCCAGCTTGGGTTACGATGGAGGCCAATTCTGTGGGACCCGTTTCGTTAGCAGCTCTGCTATATTCACCGTTACAGTCCTTAACTAAACCTTACACTTCCAACAAATTGGTGGAGGGATCTCTAAAACTATGGAGACAATTCAGATGACACTTTGGCCTACAATCCACTTCTGTACATGCTCCTATACCCTCAAATCATAATTTTCCGCCATCTCTTTCAGACTGGGTTTTCTTGTTGTGGCAGAGAAAAGGTATCTCTACCTTTTATGATATGTATATTGACAATACCTTCGCCTCGTTCCAACAAATTTCCGAGAAGTTTGATATCCCTCGCCACCAGTTCTTTAGGTATATACAAGTGCGTAGCTATGTCAGCTCCACCTACCCGGGCTTTCCTAACATCCCCACGGATACAACCCTGGATATCTTTTTGAAACCCCAGGTTAAACTTAAAGGAGCTATTTCGTTCACTTACAATCAAATTATGGCTCTACGTCCTCGGACTCTAAACTCTATTAAACTGCTCTGGGAAGAAGATCTTGGACAGTCCATCTCAGATGATCTCTGGTCACAAATTTTATCATCTGTGCATAAATCCTTGATTTGTGCAAGGCATAATTTGACTCAATGTAAGCTTGTGCACCGTATCTATTACACCAAAGCACGTCTGGCCAGGTTCTATAGCAATGTGTCTCCTGCTTGTAATAGGTGTCAACACTCCCCAGCTAATTTAATCCACACTATTTGGCTCTGTCCTCAACTCTACCAATATTGGTCCAAAGTCTTTGCAATACCATCAGACATTTTTGACAGACATTTGGAACCTGATCCATTAACTGCCCTATTCGGAATCACCCCTCTACAGTCCACCCTGTAGTGGTCACAAAAATCCTCCCTTGCTTTCTTGACCTTCTTGGCGCGGAGAGTGATCATTACAAAATGGAAATTGCCTCGACCTCCGTCACATACTCGTTGGCTCCGAGATGCGTTATACTTTATAAAACTTGAAAAAATTTGCTTTACACTGAGAGGCTCCTCTGCTAAATTTTTGGGATTGTGGAACCCTCTTTTAAGAACCCTCAAAAGGATGAATTTCCCTGATGTCCCAGATTGATGGGGTGATTTGCTTGTTTGTAGCTGGTGTATGCTCTTGTCACCACTGTGTCTTGTCTCTCTCTTCTTTCTTTCCTTCTCTTGCTTTTTGTAGTTGACCTGACTGTCCTTATGGCGGGGGTCCCCTCCGGCGCCTGAATTCCCCCCCCCCCTTTTTTTTCTCTTTTTTTTAATTCATTTATTTATTCAATTATTTATTTACTTTGATGCATGCTCAATAATCCAGGTAGAAAAATCCAAAAAAGCTAAGTCTGGTATGTCCAGTGGACCAGACTTAGCTTTTTTGTATTTATTTACTTATTCACTTATTTATTTATTTTATTATTTGTTTATTTATTCATTTTTAATTCTTATTTATTTTTAATTTTTTTTATTTTAATTTTTTTTATTATATATATATATTTTTTTTTATTTTTATTTATTTATTTATTTTTTTTAGTTGGTGGTTCATTTCTGGTGTTCATTTAAATGTATGGTACACTCTTAAAATTGTGTTTTCAAAATACTTTCTGTATTGTACTCTATAAAAATCTAAAATAAACTTGGGGGAAAAAAATAAATAAATAAAAGGTATTAAATTTAATTTAAGAATTTCTGTATATACCCTGAAGTACTTGGGTGTACACATGAATGATAACCTCAGCTGGAGCAACAACACCACCAGCCTGATCAAGAAAGGTCATCAGAGACTCTATTTCCTCTGACGGCTGAGATGAGCTGGTCTGAGAAGCTCAGTCCTCACCTCCTTCTACAGGTGTGCAGTGGCGAGCATCCTGTGCTCCAGCATCAACGTGTGGCATGGAGGCTGCACAGCTGCAGAAAGAAAAGCTTTGCAGAGAGTGGTGAAGGCTGCACATAAGTAGGGCTGAACGATTTTGGAAAATAATCTAATTGCGATTTTTTTCTATAAATTGCGATTGCGATTTAAAATGCGATTATTTTTTAAATACCTTCTCAAGTATTTTTCAACAAACAGAAGCAATAAATCAATCTGTTTTATAATAAACAATGTCAGATTTATTTAAAGGTTCAGTCTGCAGTTTCTGTAGAACTGCAGCACTTAGAAAATTTTTCAACAGGCAAAGCATTCTGATCCCTCCCCCTCAGAGCCATATATGGCTCTGCTCTCCCATGGTCTCCTGAAATTCAAATTCAAGCTCTGTTTTTATTGGCTGATTCAAAGTCAAGCTCTGTTTTTATTGGCTGGTTACAAACTGTTTTTATTGGCTGAAAAACGGCGGGTCACTTTTTCTTTTTAGAAATGCTTATTTACCACCTGGAGAAGCAAGGGGACAATATGTATATATATTTTTTTCAGAGATTACCTGGCTAACATCAGTCTGTCAGGAGATAGTGACAGAGTGAAGAAATATGTTTATAAAAAATGTTACATACTGCAGCTTTAAAGCAGAGATTAATTAAAGGAAGCAAATGTGTGACTTTTCTTTTCACCATTTCTATTTTTTCTTGTTTCATAAACACAATAGTATACAAGTTAAGTGAACTTCCTAACTACTGTCTGAACTTCACATGACAGTTAATAAATATAAAAAATTAGATATAAAAAAACCGATTCTGAGGAATCACGATTCTGTTTATAACTTTTATGGACAGAATTTCTAGGCGCAGCCAAGGTGTTGAGAGGATCCGTTTTGGTGGCCTTAGAATCGCTTCTCTGTTTTTTGCAGATGATGTGGTCCTATTGGCTTCATCAGCTCGTGATCTACAGCTTTCACTGGAGCGGTTTGCAGCTGAATGCGATGCGGCCGGGATGAGGATCAGTTCCTCCAAATCCGAGGCCATGGTCTTGAGCCGGAAAAGGGTAGCGTGCCCTCTCCGGGTCGGGGAGGAGGTCCTGCCCCAAGTGGAGGAGTTTAAGTATCTCGGGATCTTGTTCACGAATGAGGGAAAACTGGAGCGTGAGATCGATAGGCGGATAGGTGCAGCGTCCGCAGTGAAGCGGGCGCTGTACCGGTCTGTCGTGGTGAAGAGAGAGCTGAGTCAAAAGGCAAAGCTCTCAATTTACCGATCGATCTACGTTCCCACCCTCATCTATGGTCATGAGCTTTGGGTTATGACCGAAAGAACAAGATCTCGGATACAAGCGGCTGAAATGAGTTTTCTCCGCAGGGTGGCTGGACTCTCCCTTAGAGATAGGGTGAGAAGCTCAGTCATCCGGGAGGGACTCGGAGTAGAGCCGCTGCTTCTCCACATCGAGAGGAGCCAGTTGAGGTGGCTCGGGCATCTGGTTAGGATGCCTCCTGGACGCCTCCCTGGTGAGGTGTTCCGGGCATGTCCCACCGGGAGGAGACCCAGAGGAAGACCCAGGATACGCTGGAGGGACTATGTTTCTCGGCTGGCCTGGGAACGCCTTGGGATTCCCCCAGAGGAGCTGCTCCAAGTGGCTGGGGAGAGGGAAGTCTGGGCCTCCCTACTTAGGCTGCTACCCCCGCGACCCGACCCCGGATAAGCGGAAGAAAATGGATGGATGGATGGATGGATAGATATAAAAAAAATTAACTTACTGCTTTCCAGCCAGTAACATCATAAAAAATAAAGTGCAAAAAACATAAAGAGAATCTGCTTTAACCAACTCGTTCTGGGAATTCAAACTCGGTGAACACAAAATAAACTAGTATCTGTTCTTATTAAATGTTTTAGATGTAAAGTTAAAAATAAAAAACTCTTGGAACAATAATGTAAACATAGTCCGTCAGTAACAGCAGGATGCAGAGCCTTGTGAACAGACTCCAACACCTCAAAATCCTGCCAGGTTGGGATAAGGGAGTGTGCATAAAGGGCGAGATACACTAGCGCGTCCTCACGATACGCCAATACGCAGCGTACGTATGCCCCGTACGCAGCGTAGCCCCGCGTAGCCCCTCAGGGCAAGTACGCGCAAAGGTATTTTTTTACTACGCATACGCGATTCGCATACGCGATGCGCGGTGTCTGACCTAAACTTCCCCGGCTCCGGACTGTTTTGTATGTTACACAAATGAAATAAATTCCTCTTTTTTATCGCTGATCGGGCCTTTTCTTTTGTTTTTTTGCCTAAAGTCAAGTAACCGCTTCTTCCTCCGTTCACTCGATGAATGAAATGAATGAATTCAGGTCCTACCTGGGTGCGCGATGTTTTATATATTCCCTGGTGGGCTGTGGGCTGCAGGAAAAGCACTCCCTGTTATTATTTTTATTTCTGAGAGAACTTTTTATAACATATATAGTAGAAAGACCGTATCAGAACACCGCAGAAGTCTGAGCGAGCTGCTCACGATAGGTTTCATTTTGAGCTGACTGAAATCTGTCAATCATTTCAGTAGGCGTGTCAAAGTGACCAATCAGCGAGCTCAGTTGAGTCCTCTCCGTGGAGCGAAAAACTAGCGGAAGTGACGATCGGAAGTGACGGTACGGAGGAAATGACGTAGAATTTGGAGCGAAAACACGAGAATCTACGCGAGAACATCAGCCGGGCTGTAGCAGAGGCTCCGTATACGCGCGTATACGGGCATATACGCGCGTATACGGAGTCTGCTTCACTGTATCTCGGCCTTTACAGTCACCTGACAGCAACAGAGAAATGGCTTTGAGCTGCTCTAACACTTCATTTCTTTGGATCCACATCTTGTTGGACATTCAGTGATGAGGCTGTGTTCAGAAAGTTTGAGCTCCCTCTTCGGTCATTGCTGCCTTCTTCTTCCAACTGTGGGAGAGACACTCTGTCATGTCCTGTAATACAAAATAAAATAAATACACACATTCACATCCTCACCTCTCACTCGTGCAAAAATTGAGGACCAGAAAAATCTTCTCACGTTGTTAGTTAAAAACAATGTACAGGTTTTAGCTTTTCCCAGTTTGTCAACGTTAAGTGAATGCAAAACGTGATGACTAAATAGCTTCACATTACTGAACATAATAATTAACATTTTATTTAAGACAGACAATAAAAAGGATAGTATAATAGTTGTGACATCACGACCAGGTTTGGTAATAGGTACACGTAATGAGAAAGTGCATCACCTCATCTAAATAGCTATGCTAAAGCTAAGAAAACAACATTAAACACCGCTAGTTAAAAAAAAAACAGCTTGCGCAAAACGTGTGTGTTACTGGTTCTGTATTAATTCATATCACTCACGACAAAACTGTTTTAAAAAAATCAGATAATGAATGCGCTTTTTCACGCAGAACGTTAGCTTGCTGAGCTAGCTGCTAACAGGGCAGCGTCAACAACAGGCCCGGTCACATGACCAGCTTGCGCTCTGTTTATCTCACACGGTCTCATCAGATACACGTTTACATGGACTAACTTACACAGAGTATATGCAGGGTCTTGAAAGTTATTAAAAGTTGATAAATCAATTTTGGGAAAATTAAGGGTCTTGAAAAGTATTAAAAAGTCTTGAAAGCGATTTGATGAGGTATTATTTTTTTTGCTGTTGTTCTAGCTTTAAATAATTTGACAGCAAAAAGTATGTATGACTAATATTTGTTTTCCTCACCGCGGAGGATTCGGAAACTGCTTCGCACAAATTTAGAGTGTCAGGTTACAACAGCCTTTATGGATAGACCTATCTTGTGTGCATGCGCGGCTGCTTTATCTCCAAGTTGAGTCAGTGTGTTCGAATAAGTTGCTGCGAGACCGTGAGAACAATGGGTAAATGCAAGTTTTCTGACTCCTGGTTGGAGATGCCTGATTTTCAAGAATGGCTGAGGCCTGTCGCCGAGAATAACCGTGTTTATTTCTTATTCGCCATTGTTCAACCAAGTTACTTTAAAATAGCTACGAGTCTTGTTGTAACCTAAGCTATATTTTCTTAAACCTAGTCGTGGTTCAGTTTCTTCTTTTGAACTTTTTTCTTTCCACTGTATCTCAGTTCTGTTGTAGGTTTGAGATTCACGGATTTAATTGAAAACAACAGCAGTTTTGTAAATCAAAGATTTGTTGCTTAATAAAACAAAGTGACGATAAGGTCTTGAATTTATTTAGGAAGGTCTTTAAAAAGTCTTGAAAAGGTATTGAAATTAACTTCATTATTCCTGCATATACCCTGTTACATGAATTTTTAACTTTTATGACTTCTGTCGAGCCTGAAGCCATTGTGTTAGAGCGCGGTGTCCCCCCTCCCTGCCTGCTCGTTTTGCTCCGCTCCGCTCGGCTCACTCCCAAACCACGTGATGAGTCAAATTGCAGCCCGTGCGATTAGTGAATCGTGTTTTAACATATTGCGAGATTATCGCAAATGCGATTAATCGTTCACCCCTACACAGAAGTCTGTTGGAGTCAGTCTCCCCACTATCATAGACATCTACACCTCCAGATGCAGGAAGAGGGCCACCTGCATCATGAAAGACTCCCTCACCCAGCACACACACTTTTTGCCCCACTCCCCTCAGGAAGGAGGTTGAGGAGCATCAAGTGTAGAACCACTAGACTGAGGAACAGCTTCTACCCTGAGGCTGTTAGACTCATGAATAAATAACCAGAATAATCACTGTGAAATATCACATCATGTTGCTGCTGATCTGTTTCATGTTGCTGTGTTCATTCGTGCCCATTTGCTCATACAGACTCGTGTTTGTGCTGCTGTTTGGAGTAATGTTTTTCTATGATATTAGTGCTTAGTGTATTTTTTGTTGATGTTTTTCTTTGTTCATATCTTATATCTTAGATGTTATTACTGTTCTTCTCTTACATTTTATTGGTGGATGTAACTGGGACCCTGTGCACATAATCTCGTTTCATCACATGTGCCACATGTGGTGCAAATGACAATAAAGATTCTCTGACTGACTCTGACTCTGATTTGCTCCACTCTGGGCCCTTGAGCAAGACCCTTAACCTCCACCATCTGCTCCTCCGGGAGCCGTCGATAGCAGCTCTCTACTCCACACAGAAGTCTGTGGTTGCGTCAGGACGGACATCCGGCGTAAAAATAATTATGAAATATAAATACAGTACCTCCTTCTCAATAATAGGCGGCTTGCCTGTATTATTACCAATCATGTGGTTTTTAATTTTCAAGTATTTTTAGCAAAAGTAAAGTTTATAAATGGTCTTTTATAACAGCAATCTTCATAATGAGCAAGTTTATTATCAGCGGTAAAACTCCTAAATTTGACACTGGAAGGGTGATTTAGCTGTTACTTAACTTTGTTAAATTCAGAAGGATGATATTAAAAATAACTTATCACATGTGGTCCTTTGTTCAGAATAAAAATAAACTTCTGCCTTTAAAATTGTTCTTTTGTAGTAATACATTAGTATTAATGTATATGTAGACAGAAGATTATGATTGTGAGGGTAAAATTGTGTGTGTGTGTGTGTGTGTGTGTGTGTGTGGGTGGGTGTGTGTGGGTGTGTGTGTGTGTGTGTTGAAGTAACATTAACCTT
>JBBPBX010021269.1:28264-42533 GCA_038048925.1 Garcialebias charrua
TCTGAATCAGAACGTGAAGACAGTATGAAAGACTGGAAGGAGAGCAGGGCTCCTGAATCAGAAGTAAAAACTGTCAACAAATATTTGAGCTGCTCTGAGTGTGGTAAGCAGTATGTCAGTAACCGGACTCTTCAAAGACACATGACAAGTCATTCAGGAGTGAAGTCTTCAAGATGTTTGCTTAAAAAGAAATGTGTTGGAGAGAAGAAAAATGTAGAGTCATGCAGGAAAGTCCAAGCAATGCCAATATCAATAAGCTGTGATGAATGTGGTAAAATATTTACTTCCAAATCACATTTAATCATACACATAAGAGTCCACACAGGAGACAAGCCATTTCCATGTGAACTTTGTGGACAGAGATTTAGTCGGAAGCCAAATTTAAACATACATATGAGAGTCCACACAGGAGACAAGCCATTTCCTTGTAGTCTTTGTGGACAAAGATTTTCACAAGGAAATGGCTTTTCTCCTGTGTGGACTCTCATGTGTATGTTTAAATTGTCCTTCCGACTAAATCTTTGTCCACAAAGTTCACAAGGAAATGGCTTGTCTCCTGTGTGGACTCTCATGTGTATGTTTAAATGGTCCTTCCGACTAAATATCTGTCCACAAAGTTCACAAGGAAACCACTTGTCTCTTGTGTGGACTCTCATGTGTTTGTTTAAACTGTCCTTCCGACTAAATCTTTGTTCACAAAGTTCACAAGGAAACGGCTTGTCTCCTGTGTGGACTCTCATGTGTGAGTTTAAATGAGTCTTATGGCTAAATCTTTGTCCACAATGTTCACAAGGAAATGGCTTTTCTCCTGTGTGGACTCTCATGTGTGAGTTTAAATTTGTCTTCTGACTAAATCTTTGTCCACAAAGTTCACAAGGAAACAGCTTGTCTCCTGTGTGGACTCTCATGTGCGAGTTTAAAGAAGTCTTCAGACTAAATCTTTGTCCACAAAGTTCACAAGGAAACGGCTTGTCTCCTGTGTGCACTCCCATGTGTGAGTTTAAATGTGCCTTATGACTAAATCTATGACCACAAAGTTCACAAGGAAATGGCTTGTCTCCTGTGTGGACTCTCATGTGTCTGTTCAATTGTGATTTGGAAGTAAATTTTTTACCACAGTCATCACAGTTTATTGATTTTGGCCTTGCCTGGACTTTCCTGCGTGACTCTACATTTTTCTTCTCTCCAACACATTTCTTTTTAAGCAGACATCTTGAAGACTTCACTCCTGAATGACTTGTCATGTGTGTTTGAAGAGTCTGTTTACTGACATACTGCTTACCACACTCAGAGCAGCTCAAAGATTTGTTGACAGTTTTTACCTCTGATTCAGGAGCCCTGCTCTCCTTCCTGTCTTTCATACTGTCTTCATGTTCTGATTCAGAGTCTGATGAGTTCTTTAGCAGAGAGTCAAGATTGGTCATTTCACCATCCTCTTCATCGTCCATATTAATGTCAGTGTTTGAAGAGCTGGAACTGCCTTTGTGAGTCTTTAAATCTGGATTCCTGCCTGGTTTTTTTTTTAATCCTCCTCACTCTTTAAATAAACTGTAGTGATCAAAAAACCTGATATTGGTCTCCTCCATTTTAAGTTGATCTCCCACCAGACTGGTCTAGGGGACTTTTCTTTCACTTCATGATAAGAGGCTCTGGGTCCTGCTGGTCAACATCAGGCCTTCAGTCTTGAGGAACTTCTTCTTCTTAATCAGCTCTAAACAGAGGCAGGAACCACTGAAACACATGTACATTAGAGACAATGTTACTTCAACACACACACACACACACACACACACACACACACACACACACAACACACAATTTACCCTCACAATCACCACCTTCTGTTTACATATCCATTAACACCAAGATAATAATACAAACAAACAATTTTAAAGACAAAAAAAAAAACAATAACTAATTTTAAGTTATTCTGTTCTGAACAAAGGACGACCTGTGATTAGTGGAGTAACGCAGTGCTTGATTTGAGCCGGATCCTGCCGGAACAAGACCCAGGAACTCTCTCATTTTGACCCGCTCTGTTCCGGCAACTCTTTCATGGGATCCGACAACTCCGTCCCTAAAAGTACAAAGTCATCGCAATTTTTTTAATTATTTTTATTAATTATATACAGTATTAAGAATACAAGGAGAGGAGACATTGCTCTTAGCCAGGCGGCACAGCACAGCACGCTCGGTGCTCCTTCGAGGAGGAGGAGATGAGCCTATAGGCAAGGGGAAGTGAGGACGGAGGGATGGTCACATTTACGCACTGAGATTCTGTGAAAGACCTTCTCTTCTCCTCCTCCTCTCCAAATATTGTCCCTACAGCGGCGCTGCGCTCTGAAAAACACCCCCCTTCTCTCAGACCCCCGAAACAGAAACAATAATTTATTGATTCAACAGAATAAATAAATGCCCTGCGCCAGTGAACGTTACGCACAGCGTCTCCAGACTACAAAACAGCAGGTGTCTGAACTACTGCTACATTTCAGACACAAGAAATAAATAACTTACTGTAAAAAATAAATTAAAAATAAAAAGAGATAAATATTTGATGTGTTATTCACATTACAGGTATATGTCACGTTTCAAAACAACGACGCTAATTTGTCAAAATAACAGCTACCAAGAATTCAAAAAGACATTCCAATTTACTTTAATAAAAAAAAATAGGGACGGACGGATTTTTCACAAAAGAGAACTGAAGCCTTCAGGTGCTTCAAACGGTGCCACGAGGCTGGAGCAAGAGCGAAGAAGAATTCAACTCAGAACCGTTAAGTGAGGGGAGGGAGGAGGGGGGTTCAGGACACCCGACAGAATTGGAGCGTCTCATTGACACACAACCTGCTGTTCTTCTCCAAAATAGTAATTTTATTAAGTGTTTACAACTGTAGGTAAATGTTGATGTAAACAACCTGTTGAAATACATAAAAATGCAGGAAATGGCATTGCTGTAATTCACACAAACACCACGCGCCAACAACCCCCCACCCCACCCCACCCACTGTTCCGGCATCAATCAGTTTAAAAATTAAGCCCCTCCACACCCCCCACACCCCCACCCAAACACCACGCGCAAAAAAGATCAGGTAATTCAAAGAGCAGTCCAGAGCAATAACACAAGCTGTAAGAGATTTAAAGCTCTGGATCTACGTCTGAATGTTGTTGATGCACTGGTTTTAAAGTTATTGAGCCCCACTACGACATCAATCACATCAACACTTCAGCCAAAAAATTCAGCACTTTATGAAAAAGCTAAAACTGATATTGTCAACAAGCCCTGGAGTTGACTAAAGCCTTGCACTGATGATGATGATGATGATGGTGTAAAGATATAAGGAGGTCAATATTAATACTGACCTCTTTACCTCAATTAATTTACTTTTTCAGATTGAATAGTAATTTCACGGATTCTTTTCTTTTTCAGTTTACCCAATATTTCTGTGATCTTTATGATGGACAAATAAATAAAGCCATTAAGTGACAGAGAACGTTGACTTTAGTTTGGTATGCCAGGCGACATTACCATTTATTTAAAATAAATCAACTAAAATCAACATCATTACACTTGATTGACAGATTTCACTTTCTTGCAATTTAACACGCATCAGCACACTTAAATGTAACACAACAGACATAAATCCGGATGTTAAAATACTTAGTCTGTGGCTCTTAGCTTAGTTTCCAGCTTAAAATGAGGGAAAAAGAGATAGGAGGAAAGATGGAGAGATGGTTTAAAGGAAATTGTCTTGATCATGTTAACAGAAGTGACACTCCCATCAGATTTCTGCTGAAATCCCAGGTACGTTTGTAAACGCTGACTCATTACCTTCACAGATGAGAAGTCTGGTCAGCCTTTCAGATGCACAGAGTCCTTCAGGCCCAGTACGTCCGAACTGGTTGTTTACTTTCCAACGTCTCCTGGGGTACGCTTGGATCATCAGAAGATGTGTCAGCTCCTGGTTGACTTCAAGACGAGACATTTCTCAAAGAAAGTTCCTTAAGAACTTGGAGCTTTTGCTCTGTGAACTTCATGGAGTCATCCAAGAAGTTCTAGCTGGTAAGTTAGTCTTTGGCTTTTGACCAAACTTGACCAGCTGCCAAGGCAGAGAGCTTTTAGGTCTCTGTCCATTCAAACTCTAAAACGTTCAAGGAAGCAAACGCTTTTACTCAAAAATGTTGAGATTAGAACACACTTTCCTCATTGGTCCGTGGGCCAAGAGGAGTGTGAAAACGTGAAGTGAAAACTCAAGGTTGACAGCAAGTCTGCTTAGATAACAAAGAGGAATGTTTTGGAAAAGTGTCTGAAAGAGAGGAGACATCTCGACGCTAACGAGAGTTTTAGCTGAACTCAACAAAAACAACTCCTGAGCAAGTCAATTTGACACATTATTCAACTTTGTCATAGATATTTTGAGTAGACACTTTCATTTGGTCAAGTAACACAGTAATACTCCATATTAAAAGAATAACAGCATATAACATATATCATGAAAATGACAAAAGTTATTCTTTTGATTACATTAGAATAAAATCAAAGATAGAAATAGTCTCTTTTGGTGACTATGTTCTCAGATTACAACTAATGGAATAATTTGTAGTAAATGTCTTGCTTTACTGAGAGGTCAGTAAAGGTCATCTCTGGAACAGTTCAAAAATACAAAGGTGTATCAGAGCGGACACGGTCATGCCCACTACATCTCCCCCCTTTTGGAAGCCATCGCCAGTCCTTGGGGATGGGGTCCAACAAGAAAGGAAACCTTGAACTGTCTCTGATCTTTAAGTAATCCAGTAAGTGGAAAAGAAAAATCAAAAATTATAATCCCATAAAGTTTTGGAACTTCCATACTGTTTGGAGGTAATCCCATTGCGGTAAGCTTTTAATTCCTTGGAAAACTGAGTCTGTTAACTCTTGGAAAACAAAGTCTGTGATCCCTTGGAAAACAAAGTCTTATAATCCACAGCAGTAATTCCATATCGATTAGAGTTGGTGATTTCATTAGCAACAATTGTTTTTATAATCAGCATGTAGAGAGGATCCCTCGATTGACGCAGAGGAGGTGACCCTTGGATGAAGGTTGAAGACCAAGCGTTGGAGCTGCAGGTCCCCACATCGAAGGTTGTTGGCTGGTTGGCTTCCAGTCAGTGCCACTCTGGTTCTATGTGTCATGCAATTATGTGGTTTTTAGGTGGGCTTATGATTGGGATTTTACATTAGGCCCTACCTATATGCACCTGGTATGTAAGCTATCATGGTTTAGATCAGCTACAATTACCAATTAAGGGGTGGATCAATTCTGTAAATTAGATATAGGGATCTATACCTATAGAATTTTGGAGGGCTCCTGTAACGAAGGCCTCTTATTCCAAACTATTCCTCCATTCATTACTTAGTTTAGGTTAAACTAAAATAGAAAAAATGAAATATAGTTTGGTCTAAATGTCTGTTGTCTTTTAGACGAACGACGTAGGATTTGGTATTCCTAATAAATTTTGAAGTCTATGGCGAGACTCATCAAAATGAATAGATAATCTAGAATAGAAACGATCGAATCGGTTCAATTTAGAAATTGTGAGACCAGTGTAGTTTATGGTACCTTGAGTAGCTTTAAACTACATTGACTCTTCAACGGTTGAGATTTAACAAAACGAACTGCATGTTGGCATAGTTAAATCCATCTTATGCATTAATCAATGTTAATACAAAACCTTTTTGGCTGGGAGTGTTCAGAACCAAAACAATATCTCAACTAATGACAACAGTAATGACTAAACAACAAGGAAACAACGTTTCACTGCTTCGACACACTCTTGTCGTCAGATTCCAAAGTGCAACACACAAGAAAAACAGGTCTCAACTTTATGACCGAGGTCAAATTAAATCTCGTGGATTTAAACGGTTGTTAAGGTTAGTTTTTTGTTGTGGGTGTTAGACTTAGCGTTTCTAAGTTCAAGTTGGACAATGCGACTTATAGGGTGGAAAATATGGTAGTTTAAACCTGATTAGTTTATTTACTAACTTGTGTTTGGGCGACCTTATTATCCCATGAAGTCGGTGAGTTTGTGAGATCTTTGTCTTTTGTGGAGTCATTGAACGCCTTGTAAGGTTTGATCTGATTTCGATGTACCCATTTAGCAATTGGCTCTTTGCGGCCTTTGCTGATTTTGATTTCGTAGACGACTGAGGACACTTTGTCTGTTATCAGATGAGGTCCAGTCCACCTGGGCATTAGTTTGCGGGCGAGAGTTCCGGTCTCGGACCCTCCTTTCCCGGTTGCTGGGGCGAACGTATAGTACCAGACTCTGTCTCCCACTTGGAGTTCATTGTGAGAGGCCTTCTGGTCATAGTACGCCTTGCGTCCTTCAGCGGACCTTTCCAGGTTTTTCTGGGCGAAAGCAAAAGTGTTTCTGAGGTGTACATTCAAATCTTTCATGTATTGTTGTGTAGTGTAGGCTGTCGCCATGGCGGCGTCGCCTGGTTGGTACAACAGGTGTAGAGGGAGAGTCATTTGTCGACCGGTCATCATCTCGAAGGGAGAGATGCCAGTTGATGTGTGTGGAGTGGCTCTTATGGCCATGAGGACCAGAGGGAGTTTCACGTCCCAGTCCTTGTGGTTTGCAGCCACGTATTTCTTCAAAATACTCACCACAGTTCTGTTTGCTCTCTCTACTTGGCCTGAAGCCTGTGGGTGGTAGCCGACATGAAAGTTGGCCTTGACGCCTAGCGTCTTCCACAGTTCTTTCATCACTTCACCTGTGAAGTGTGTACCTTGGTCTGAGTTCACCCTAAGGGGAAGTCCAAACCTTGAGAATATATGATTCATTAACAACATAGCAGTGGTTTGTGCTGTGTCGTTAGGAGCTGGTAGGCATTCTACCCATTTGGTGAATGCACAGGTTACCGTGAGAAAATATTTATTTCCTCTAGAGCTCTTAGTGAGTGGTCCAACCCAGTCGATCTGGAGGTCAGACCATGGGAATGCAATGCCTCTGCTTTGCAGTGGTGCTCTGTGAAGTGGTCTGGTTGGCTGAAACTGGCCACAGACCACGCACCCTTCAATGTAGTCCTTGACATCCTTTTTCATTCCAGGCCAATAGGCAATTTGTTTTAATGCCGTCAGCGTGGCTTTATCTCCTTTGTGTCCTGCGGACGGGAGATCATGGGCATGAACTAACATCACCCCCCTTTGGTCATGGGGAACCACGAACACAGGTGAGGACGTTGGTCCATGAGCGAAAGTTAGGATGCCTTTGATTAGTTTTAGCTGTTTGCGCAGCTGGTAAAGGACTTTAAGGTCTGGATCGGAATCCAGTTCGTCTTTAGACGGAGTGTTTTTGTCTGGATCAGTCAGGTACAGTATCATGGAGTTGATAGCAGGATCCGACTTCTGTAGTTGGATGATGTCTGGGTCAGTCAGTGCGGGTCGTACAGAGACTGCGTTGTCAGCAGGTCTGGCTGCGGCCTGTGCACGTGTGACTGCCATAACCTCAACAGTAGGTTGTGTTGACAGAGTCTTGATTAACCAGGAGGAGTCGAAGGACCATAGAGGACCTTCGTCGGCTCCTTCTTTGGCTAAGGAATCTGCAATGTCATTGTAGTGCTTGTCATCGCCTGGGACTCTAGAATGTCCTGGAACTTTCTTCCAGTAGATCTGTAAGTCGTGTGATGTCACCAAGTGATCACATGCCATGAAAAGCTCTTTGTGTTTGACCACTTTTCTGTCGCTTGTTAGGAAACCGTTCTGTTTCCACACAGCGAGGTGACAAGCGAAACTCAAACGAGCATAGTTAGAGTCAGTGCAGATGACTAGCGTCTTGATGGAGCGTGCTACTACCATCTGGAGAGCTATTAGGATTCCTGCAATCTCAGCGTACTGAGAAGTCTGAGAGCCTAATTTGTAGCTGAAAGTAATCTGTTCATGGTCTTGGAGGAGGACCCCTCCAACACCTGCTCTGCAGATTTTGTCACGGAGGAATGAAGATCCATCCACGTACAATGTTGTCATATCTTTGCAGATATTGTCATCAAAGAAGTGGTGATTCGGGTCTTCAGTTACTGGGGTTTTTACCTCAACCAGCGGCTGGATGGCTGGTACATCTTGTGTACACTTTTGGCAGATTGCCAAGTCTGTCCCCAGATGTGACTTCTTGTTTTGACCATAACGTATGTCTAGGTTAAAACTTTGAAGTGCCATGAGCCATGTTGCAACACGTGAGTTTGTTACCACACCAGCTCTGATGCGTTCGCTGTTTAGGAATGTCACTGGCTGGTGTTGTGTTTCAACAATGATTTTCTGTCCACCAATGTAGCTGGAGAAATGTTTTACTGCCCACACTGTGGTCAGTAAAGCTTTCTCACAGTCTGAGAATCTCAACTCGGGGCCTGCCATCGTCTTGCTGGCGTAGGCTACTACACGTTTGTCTCTGTCGTGTATTTGGTACAGACCTGCACTTATGCAATGAGCTGAGAAGCCCACTTCCAAGTAAAACTCTTTGTTGTAGTCTGGGTAGACTAAACATGGGGCTGACTTGATCCTGTTTATAAGAGCGTCCATTGCCTGCTGTTGTTTGTCAGTCCAGACAAATGGAACGTCTTTCTTTAGTTCAGTCAGTGGCTTTGCAAGGTCCGCATAGTTTTCTATGAACTGGTTCGAGTAGTTACACACGCCAAGAAAACTTTGCAGTTCTTTGAGATTGGTGGGGACTTGGAGATTGTCAAGACCTTGGGTGCGATTCAGCTGTGGTTGTACTCCGTCTGGACATACAAGTAGGCCAACGTAATCCACCTTGGTTCTGCACCACTGGCATTTCGACAGTGATATTTTAGCACCAGCAGTTGTTAGCCGATTCAGAACGTGGTCAATCTCAGCCAAATGTGAGTCCAGTGTTGGCTGCCTCAAAAGGACATTGTCCACATAAATCAGTGTCCCACGCTCGTGGGCGTCTGGACATGCTTTGTTCAAGAAGATGTTGAACTCTGCAGGTGAGTTAGCGTAGCCAAAGGGACACCTGTTAAAGGTGTATTGACGGCCACCAAAAGTGAAAGCTAGTTTGTATTGATCCTCGTCGCGCACAGGGATGGTCCAAAAACCAGAGGCGACGTCGAGGGTCGAAAAGTACTTACCATTGGTGACCTTGGGCAATTCCTGTTGGAGCTGCGTCATAGGCCATCTGGATAAGGGAACTTGTTTGTTTAGCTTTCTGTAGTCTATAGTGAGTCTCCACTTACCATTTGGTTTTAACACCGGCCATAAAGGCGCAGAGTAAGTGCTGTTACAGTATCGGATGATACCTTTTTCTAACAGGTCATTAATGATTTCCCTGATAGGTTGATATGCTGCCAGAGGAATCTTGTATTGTCTGACAAATGCAGGTGGAGCATTAGGCAGGGTTGGGATGCTCACTGTGTGGAGCGTGGTCAACCCACAATCCATCGAGTCAGTTGAGAATGATTTCTCATATTTTAGAAGAACTCTGCGGACTTCCGGGCTGGCGAGCGAGAGGATGACAGCGTAGTGAAACGCGCTCCCGACATTTAAGTCAAATATAGCCCAAAAAGACTCGAATTTGCAATAAATTATCTTTGTACAATTAAGAACAGGGCTCGAAGATGCCACCAAGAGTAAAAGTTCTTAAGAAGTCTGCGCCATCAAAGCTGCACGAAGGAGACGAAGTGGACCAGACCGCACCTGCACCAGCTGTCAGCGACATGGAGGACGAGGACGCGCTAACAGCTGATGAGCAACAAGCCGGCGGCGTGAGTCTGGAACTCATACTGAAAGAACTGAGAGAATTCAGAAAAGATAATGATATGCAGCTAAAAGGAATTCGAGAAGAAATTAACAAGACAAACAAGCGAGTAGAAGAGGCGGAAGGGAGGATCATGGACGCTGAAACTCGAATACAAACAAATGAAGAAATGACAGCAGAAATGTTTAAACTGCACAAGGAAATGAACGCCAGATTGGTGGATTTGGAAGGACAATCCAGAAGAGGAAATGTTAGAATATATGGCGTTAAAGAAGGAGCAGAAGACGAGGCTCCATCAATGGTGAATTTTGTAGAAACTTTGTTAAAAGAAAAACTGGAAGTGCCGGTTTCTGCAGAGCTGCGGGTGGAGCGCGCGCACCGCGCCGGCGTGTCAAAGCTGCCACCAGCTGCGACACCGAGATCAATTATTATTAAAATGTCCAGCTACAGGATGAAAGAAGAACTTTTAAAACTAGCCTGGCAGAAACGAGGATTTGAATATCTGGGAAACAAGATTAACTTGGACCATGATTATGCACCTGACGTTATGAAGCAGAGGAAGAAATATGCAGAGGTGAAATCTGTGCTGAAGGAGAAGAAGATCCGTTTCCAGACCCCGTTCCCAGCCAGGATGAGAGTTTTTTATCCTGAAGGAACAGTGCTGTATGGCTCAGCAGAGGAGGCGACAAGCGACCTGGACAAGAGAGGATTCCCTGTGACTGTCATCAAACGCCCGGAGGCTTTAATGGAACAGATGCAAGAACTGATGTGGCACACCGAGAGGAAGAGGAGCAGGAGGGGTGAAGATCGGACCCGAGGCTACAAGGAGAAACTCCGAGAGTTCAGACGGCAGGATCAGAAATAACTGGACATTTAAGAAACAGATAAGTAAAAGACATCAGCGGTGAGTGATTTTCCTTTTGTTTGAGACTTTCTGAAGAACATGTGAACTAATAAGAGACCATTGAACTTAAGAAACAAGAACTGAAAGGCAATAGATATAATGGAAATAGTCGGGTGTGTTTTTTTTTTCCGTTTTATTTACGTTGTCATTAAAATGGACATAGGCCTAATGGCAAATGAAGGCCCTTTCTCACCACCAGAAGAGAGAGGCCCCCCTTCAAACCCCCCCTGTCAGTGGGGAGGACTAAGGGTCACACAGGAGACCCCACAGTTGGAAGTCAAAGTGTTTTTGTTTTTTATTTTTTTTATTTTTTTTCAAGGACAGTTTATAGTTTTTGCTCAAGCTCCATGCAGCTTTAATGTTGATTTGTTTATTTGTTTTGTTTGTAAGTATTCAGGGAGGTTGTGGTTTAAACTAAAACACAGAAATATTAAAACATCCAGACAACTGAAATATGGCTAGTGATAAATTAAAGGTTATTTCATATAATGTAAATGGGCTGCTCAATCCAATAAAACGCAGTAAGATTTTAACCAAAATGAAAAAGGAAAAAGCACATATAGTATATTTACAGGAAACACACTTGGACTCTAAAGAACATGAGAAATTAAAAAGAATGGGTTTTACGAAGGTCTTCTTTTCTTCTTATAAATCTGGAAGGAGGAGAGGTGTTGCCATTCTTATATCAAATAAATTAAGAACTACATGTGATACAGGACAGAGAGGGACGGTATGTATTAGTAAAAGGGAACATTGAAGGGAATCCGATCACTTTGCTAAATCTATATGCACCACCCGGAAGTGACATCAGTTTTTTTAAGAAAGTTGTTGATTTGATGGTAACGGAGACAGACGGATTCTTACTCTGTGGAGGGGATTTAAACGTACACCTACAGCCAAGATTAGACACTTCTAACGGTAAAACACAAAATACAAAACTATTAGTTAAGAAAATTAATAAGCTTTTTGAAGAAGTGGGGTTAATAGATATATGGAGAGATTTAAATCCTAAACAAAGAAATTATACCCACTACTCATCACCCCACCAAACATATACAAGAATAGACTATTTCCTAACCTTTGGAAAAGACAAAGACATAATAAACACCTGTGAAATTGGAACTATAGATTTAAGCGACCATGCCCCAGTGTACCTATCCATTGATCTAAAATTACAACAGAAAATAAAAAACTGGAAACTAAATTCAAGCCTACTTAAAGATTCCCACATTAAGAAACAGATTATAAGAGAAATACAACTTTACTTGGAAACAAATGATAAAGGCGATGTATCGCCTCCTATTTTATGGGACGCTCTGAAGGCTGTCCTAAGAGGAAAAATTATAGCTATATCCTCATATAAGAAAAAAATGAGAAATAATAAATTAGAAGAACTACAGAAAAAATTAAGAGAATTAGAGGAAAAACACAAAATAAAACCAGATAAGGTTATATGGAATGAAATTACAAAAACAAGGAATGAAATTAATGAGTTAACTACAAATGAAATAAAGAAAAAACTATTATTTCTCAAACAAAGATATTATGAAGGGGGATCCAGATCAATGAAGGTTCTTGCTTGGAAACTTAAAAAGAAAATAGCTCAGAACACAATCCACAAAATTAGAGATTCAGAAACGAATATAATAAAAAACAGATTAAATGAAATCCAGACTGCATTTGAAACATTTTATAAGAAGCTTTATTCTAAAAGAGGAGGAGGTAGCATGGCGGAAATACAAAACTTTTTGGATTCTCTTGAATTACCTACGTTAAATGAAGAACAGAATAGAAAAATGGTTGAGGATATAACAGAAAAGGAGTTAAAAGAAGCCATTAGTAGACTTAAGTTAAATAAATCACCAGGATCTGATGGTTACACAGCAGAATGGTATAAGGAATTAAAAGAAGAGTTAATACCAGTGATGCTTCCTACAATGAATTGGGCATTAAATAAATGGGAAACACCGCCCAGCTGGAAGGAAGCAGTGATCTCTGCCATCCCTAAAGAAAACAAAGACAAATTAGACTGTGGATCATATAGACCAATATCAGTTCTCAACATAGATTATAGATTATTTACTTCCATCCTGGCCAGAAGACTAGACAAGTTTTTACCAAACTTGATACATAATGACCAGACTGGCTTTATACGAGAACGTCAAACACAAGATAATATACGACGGACACTACATATTATAAATCATATTCAAAAAGAAAAAAGAGCAGCGATGGTAATCAGTATTGATGCAGAAAAGGCGTTTGACTCTGTGAATTGGAGTTTCCTCTATCAAGTTCTACGTAGATTTGGCATGAATGAAACAATAATTAAAACCATACAGGCACTATATGAAAAACCAACTGCTAGAATAAAAATTAATGGATGCTTATCAAACAGCTTTGTTTTGGAAAGAGGCACAAGGCAGGGCTGTGCATGTTCACCACTGTTATTTGCATTATACCTAGAACCACTCACTCAATATATAAGACAAAACAATGAAATAAGGGGTATCACTGTACATGGGAAAGAACACAAATTAGCCTGTTATGCAGATGATATTTTAATTTTTCTGGGACAACCAACAAGCTCTCTACCTAAATTAATGCAATCGTTTGAACGCTTTGGTGTCTTATCAGGATACAAAATAAATATAAGTAAAACTCGACTACTTAAATACAATTACAATCCTCCAGAAGAAATCAAGAAAAAATATGATCTATCATGGCAAACAGACTATATTAAATACCTAGGAATAATAATTCCAAAGGACCTAACAGATCTAGTAAAACATAATTACTCACCAATACAAAATAAAATTAAAGATGATATAGCTAGATGGAATCTCACCCCATATTTAAGTTTCAGCTCAAGAATAGATTCAATTAAAATGAGTATTTTACCAAAGTTATTGTATTTATTCCAGACTCTACCAATTGAAATAAACCAATCACAATTTAATGAATGGGACAAAATCCTGTCTAGATACATATGGCAAGGTAAAAGACCCAGGATTAGATTAAAAACATTACAATTAGCAAAAGATAAAGGGGGATGGGGCCTTCCTTCCCTCAGAGATTACTACTGGGCAGCACAGCTGAGGCCTATGATCTGTTGGTGCAATCCTTCATATAAAGCTCAATGGAAGAACATGGAAGAGGCCCTGACCCTCACCCCCTTACAAGCACTCATAGCAGACAGTGACCTACAAAATGCTATAAAGAATATAGATAACCCTTGGATCAAGCTGACTCTGAAAACGTGGAAAACTGTAATAACAACATACAAATTACAAGAGGATCTAGTATTCTTAAAGTGGTGTGCATATGATACACAATTTACTCCAAATAAATTGGACAATAGATTTAAGGAATGGACACAGAAAGGATTAACAGCTGTGTGTAAGATGATAAAAGACAACACACTACAAAGTTTTGAATGGATTAAGGAAAAATACTTCTTAGAAGCACATGATTTTTTTCGTTATCTACAGGTAAGACATTTTGTCAATGATAAAATTAAAAAAATATCAGAATTGAGCAAACCGTTGTTGGGCCAGTTTAAAGAGGCATATGATTCAAACAAACAGAGAGGCATTATCTCAGGTCTATACAAAG
>JBBPBX010021270.1:0-12024 GCA_038048925.1 Garcialebias charrua
GAAGAAGGAGGAAGACTGCAGCTCCAGTGTATGATGAGGAAATGATTCCTTCGGCAGTTATTAATCTTTCCCACAAAACACTGGAGCTACAGACTTCCTCCCCCTTCACGGCAGGTGCGCCGGGGCGAGATGGCTGGCTTGTTGGTAACTTTTTAATTTGTAATTGAGGATTTGGAATTATTCTCTGATCATTTACCTATAACTCACTATTTTCCACAGGTGATCGAGGCTATGCATTAGCCCCATGGCTTATGACACCTCTAAACAGCCCTCAGACAAGACAGGAGCGCTTGTGTAATAAGCTGCATACACGCACTCGTGCTGTAGTTGAGCGTGTGTGTGTGAGAGAACTGGTGAAATTTTGAAAGTTTTTTATGTATGGTATATTTGAGGGGCGAGGTATGATATGTATGTATATATTGTGTCTGTATTTGTGTTTAATGGTTTTCTCATCCACTTACAAAAATCCGTTACTCTTGTTAAACATCAACCTGTCCGGGGACTACAGGCGGAAATTAGTATTATTACTATAACCTGGCACAATGCATCTTTCCTGTTTTTGTAGGTCAATGTATTGTTGTGCACTGTCCCTGAGAAAACAAATAAATCATCAAATCATCATCATCCTAGGGATTCGGTATCCGTAAAGGAATTCATCCATTCATTCAACCTTTATTTATACAGGCTAGCCTCGTTGAGCCACGGGGACTCATTTAAAAGAGGGACCTGTCTCACTCACACCCAGGGTAAATTCAGAGCTACCAATCAGCCCGACATACATGCCCTTGGACCGTGGGAGGAAACCGGAGCACCCGGAGAAATTATTGGGCCAGTACAGGTCGGATTGCTTAATTTTCTGTTTCCACAGTGCCCATTAGTGCCCTTTTAGTGGGCGGATTATTATTATCAATGCACCAACACCTCTTTAAAAACCTTCTTGTTACATGTCGCTCCATCTTGCTCTGAACTTTTTCATCAGCCAGCAAACACTAAAGCGTCTGAACTTCAGCATTTCACCATGGTTGTGACATTATTGTTTGTTTTACCTTCAAAATACTACAAAATACGCTCCTCTGGATTCGAGATGTTTCTAATGGTGGGTTAACGGGTCACTGGCCACTGGTGAAAGTCACAAAACCAGTTCGCAAGCAGATACGAGTGTGGCCAGAGGGGTCTTCAGAGGCACTCCTGGACTGCTTTGACACCACAGATTGTTCAAAGAAGCTGCTACCACAAACAACAACAGATGTCTCCAGGAGTACTCAGACACTGTATGTTCATACATCACCAAGTGCATGAATAGAGTTTTTATTTATTTATTGGCTTGCCACATCCCACAAGAGAGGTTTTTTTCTACACTGTATATTTTTTTCCTGGCATGTCAGACCACATAAGATCCATTGAGCTCCCACTTAAGCCCCCAGTACACTCCCGCGTATATCAGTCCGCGGAGGTCCGCTCATACCAGATTAGAGTATAAGCGGACGCCAGCAGGGCATGTCCGCGCAAAGCTCAGTTTTTACGACCACATGCGCGTACTCAGTGTTGCACAATAAACTGCCTGGTGATGGACTATTTTGTATGCGACACCAAAGTATTAAATTTCCCTTCTTCATCCCTGATCTGGCCTTTTCTTTTGTTTTGTTTTTTGTTTTGCCAAAAGGCGAGAGATCTCTTCCTCCTCCATTGACTCATGAAATGGTGAGTAATGAAGGAATTTGTCACAAGCAAATTAAAATCTGGTCCAGCGTGACTGCAGGAGGGTCTGGAGATGTCCTGGTGGGCTGGTCTGATGTGTGGGCTGCATGGCCAGTGCTCCCTGTTTTTTATTTTTTTTAAGAACTTTTTATTAACAACATATAAACACAGAACACTGCTGCGGCTGGGACTGCTAGCTCTTGTTTTTTTTTTTTTTTCAACCAGTCAATCAATCCAGTAGGCATGTCAGCAAATGACCAATCGGCGACCTCAATTTGTCCCGAAGGTAAACGCCCCTCAGGGAGGATGCTGGAGCATGAAGTCTCAATCCTCTGCAGACAGTGCGCACAGTTTCCGCGTGGCTGACAGGACGCAGGAGTATGCTGGGGGCTTTAGTCCGCCCCTTCTTATCCACGTGATGGGCGGTGCTCCCAGATGGGAAGGCGGAGCCTAAGTCCCATGTATTTGTAAAGCAATATCATTTGCCCCGTCCGGTCAAAGATCTCGCGTCGAATTGTATCGGAGAGGCCAGCGCTGTAAACTGAAAAAATATCCTGCCTTGATTTAATACAATTGGTCAACTTTAATTCACGTTTCCTTGATTTATTGTGTAAGTTGTTACTACTTCTGAGAGGGTCGATCTGCTCTGAGAGCCACGTGAGCTGGAGGTGGGCCTGGGATCCGAGATCAGGCCGGAGGTAAACTGAAAAAATATCCTGCCTTGATTTAATACAATTGGTCAACTTTAATTCACGTTTCCTTGATTTATTGTGTAAGTTGTTACTACTTCTGAGAGGGTCGATCTGCTCTGAGAGCCACGTGAGCTGGAGGTGGGCCTGGGATCCGAGATCAGGCCGGAGGCCCACAACTAGCTGCAGCAGCTCGAGGCACACAACAGATCATGCAGTAAAAATATGGGGTTTATAGCAACAAAGGCAATATTAAATATTTTCTACAGCATGTGGCTTGCTTTTATTCTTTCATTTTTACTGCACACTCTATACATATGAGTTCTTTTAAGGCTTCTTCCACAGTTTAGCCCAGCACAAAGTGCAGCAAGAGAGCCAGTGTCAGTGTGAAGTTCTGCTCAGACATTGTGTAACTTGTCAACGGTAATGGGCCATGAATTATGGATACGCTTCATACATCACCCCCAACATTCACACGGTAACATGCACAAATTTGCATGTGAGATTAGTGGAAGCAGCCTGACCTCTAACCAAGGGCATGATGGGTGGCAGAAGAATGTGATGTAGGAGAGCTAAAATTTAAGTCAATTTCCTGTGGGGCTTATCGCAGCTCTATGAGTGGCATGTGAGCAGGGAGTGGCCATAAATTGTCAGGATTTAAACTTGGGGAGGAAATGAGACGCCGGGGTATCTTCTGAATATCCTACAATGATAACATGAAAATGAGAAAGAAGGGAGAGGAAAGTCGCACACACAATTCTTGATGATAGAAAAAAGGAGGGTTAATTTACTTTTTATGCAGTTTGAGTAAAGCTTTGTGTGTTTTGTTAAAAATCTGTATTTTTTGGGCTGTGCATTAGACAGTCTGACATATTTTCCTCCTTTATTTAATCCCCATTTTGTTCTGCACTGAAGGGAGAGCGAGACAAAGATGAAGATGGAAATGGAGATGGAGGGAGTGAGGCCAGTGAGCAGCCAGCGCTGGATGGGGCAAAAGGAAGAGGAGCAACATTAAAGATATGGCTGGCCATGAAAATCAAAAATGAAATGGTGGAAGTGGGGCTGCGGTGAGAAAAGATGGCAGGAAAGAGGCAGAGGAGAAGCAGAAATTAGCATTGACAGTAAAGATATAGTTGGCTACAAGACAGGTGGGAAAAGTGAGGAAAAGGATCGGCTGATGCTGATGGGCTCAGTGCAGATGAGCAAAGGAATATACGTTTAAATTGGAGAAAAAAAATGAAGCAAAGGAGAACGGCAGTGGAGGGAAAGGGAGCCTATACTGTTTGATCTTTAACAGGATTATTTTCTCCCTGCTGTCTCCTTTATTTATTTGATTTTTTCTCCTCATATTTATTCATATGTAAATGCTGGCAATGCGCCAGCAGAAAACCATATTAGAGTTCTGCGCAGTGCTGAGCCCACCCTGTGACTGTGCATCACCAATGCACACTGCCATACTGGGTAATCTTAAAGGGATTTCTGAGGACCAGCAGTAGTTTTTAACGCAGACTTTAGCTTTGCTGTTAGCTGAAGTCTTTTTTTTTTTTTTTTGCTTAACCTTTAGAATATTTATTTGAAAATGTGACCATCGGTTTATGTCCTACTGAAAGATAATACTGCCCCAGCGTTTTTCCTTATATCCATCGGCTCATACTGACAGACACTTAAACAAATCTAATGCCAGCCGGTGCCCTGATGGTTATTTTGGTTCTACTAGTAAAAGCAGAAGCTTGGCAAATGTTTGGTGGCCGTTAAAGCTCGTGCACATTTTTAGTTTGAGTGGGTTAAGCCCTCATTAGAGTGGTAGGTGCTGGATTTTGTGCTGGATATTGATTTGGTGTGTCGTTTGGATTAGACAACTTTGGCACCGATGGTTTTCAATAAGGCCATCAGCGGAGGGCATGTTTAATCTCAGCATTTTTTCAATGCTGCATTTTCCCTAAAAACGATTTGGTCTTCTTTTTTTTTTCTTTTTTTTTTTTTGGGTGGTGGGGGTGCATTTGTGTGCTACTTCTGGAAGCTAGCATTTTACAGCCTTTATTTTTTTATTGGAGAACACAAACATTCCTTACTAATGATACTCTCTTTTAGTGCCATTTTCAATTAAGCTGGTATTTTATATAGAATCTGTAGGTTTTTATCTGCATGTGTTTAATCTTTACAATTTTTTTCCGAAATGTGTTTAGTTTAGAATCAAAAACTAATCAAGGTATGTGCATTTGGGGAAACATCCTAATCAGTAGACTTCGGAGACACATTTGATAGACAGACTGCAAACATTGTTATGGGAGCACTTCACAAATGTTGATTCCATAAACTGGATACAGTACGTGCTTTTGTCTGCGTGCGTGCATATGTGTGTGCATGTGTGTGTGCCTTTGCTATCCAAATGTTCAGCAAGGAGCCATTAAACCAGAATTGCGGATTGTCTTGTAGGGTGCTCAGGGCCACAAAATGCAATTAGATTCTCATATAAAATATTTTTTTCTGCAACACCTACTGCGCACCAGAGGGGCCTTTATCCTCTGTGACCCTAAATATGAAAATAGTATATAAAGTGATGCCTTGGAGAGCATCAGACAGTTTCTCATTGTGTGTTTGCACTTGGGCTCTGTGCGTCTGTGTATAAATGAGTGCATGTGAACAAATGTAAGGGCAGCACATGACTGCAAATTTGATGACTTTTTCATGTGTAGTTTATTAGATTCAGTCTATTATAATTTACCTTTAGACCAGTGGTAGAGCTAGACTTTTATGCAAGGGTAGTCAAGTTCCCTTTCAGTCTGGTCTCTCGGTGCAACATAGTTGTTATGGGAATTGCGCCCCCGCGCGATTACCTGAAGGAATATACTCACGCCTTTACGGCTAGGGGCGTCACCGCCGTGCCTGAGGCCCCGCCCTCTGGGTACTTAAGCGGCTTGCGCCCCTCCATCTTTCTCTTTTTGCCCTTCACCTCGCTTAAACCTGAACAACCTCTTTGCGGGACTTCTCTGTTGCTTCATCGTTTAACCAGAGGTGAGCTTGCTCCCTACACAGAGCGCATAGAGAATTATTCCTGCGTACTACTGGACTAGCAAAAGCTAGTCCGGCACTTTTCTTAACCCCAAAGTATTTTTTTCTCCTCTCTCTACAGGTTGCTTTGCTCAACGGCGCTAACTACGCCACAAGAAAAAAGCTACCTCGCTAACTCCTAGCGAGCTAGCCAGCGAAAGCGACGCGACGGAGGAGACATTTCAAGAAAAAAGAAGAAAGATTCTGGAAGGACTCGCTCACCTCATCTCGGACATGCCTCAGGAGAAAGGAAAACGAAAGGCGAGACTTCCAAGGAAAACCAGCGGGACGGCGAGCCCAACTTCGCACGCCTGTCCCAGCGAATGTGGTTTTTCTCTTGAAGCAACGGACACCCACGAGGCCTGTCCAGTCTGCTTGGGTATGCTTCATGCAAAAACAGCACTGGATACGCCTGACTTTTGCCCACACTACAGCCTCATGATGGATGCGGTGCTACGGCATCGGGTTGACCTCGTCGCCAAGGCCATGGGCTCTTCAGCAACACCAACGGACGCAGACACCACGGAGCCCCTCACTCCCACGCCGGAGTTGGAGAACATGGCTCTACATGACAGCACACGTGTCGAATGGGGCGACAGCCCTGACGTGCTGGCTCCCATGGTGGACCTAACAGTCGAATTCGACACCCGGGGCATGATGAACGAGGACGAGATCTCGATTTCAGCCTCGGGCGAATTTTCAACGGAGGAGGCGGACGTGGAACTGGAGGATCAAGGTGAAGATCTCTCCCAGACCCTAGTACCTGTGCTCCCAGAAACTGACTTTTCCATCCCTGCTCTGTTCGACTTGTGCCACAGAGCAACGGACGCGCTACACATCCCTTGGCCTGAACCTCCGCCTCGCCAACAGGTCACGAGGCTGGCAGGAAACTATTTTTACTAGAAGTAGCAGGCCGCCACGAGGCAAAAGATACCCGTGTTCCCGGACTTTCTGACAGAACTAACGCGCACCTGGACTCAGCCATGAGCCCCTATGCTTCTCCCCCTCTCACAGTTCCTCGACGTGGATGAGATGGATGACGTGGGAATAGCTAATGTGCCTCAGATCGAGGACACACTAGCATCTCACCTGGCTCCTAAATCATCAGGAACAAAACCAACTCTTCCCAGCAAGGCTTGTCAAGCCTCAGCGTCTCTTCTCGAGAAATGCTACAGGGTTCAAGGACTCGTGGCACGCGCCATGAACGCGTCCGCGTTAATGCAAGCTTACCTGGCCGAAAAACTACAACAGCTCCAAACAACAACGGACAAGCAGACGGTTGCCGACTTGCTGGATGAAGCCCGCAGAGCAACAGACTTTGTACTCCGTATGATGGGGACAGCTGCTGTTGCACAGGGCATGGGAATGGCGGAAGTGGTTATTGCCACCTCTGGATGACTCTGATGGATCTCCCGGACGGACAGAAGGTGCCTTTTCTCCACCACTCGATAGAGCCGTCGGGATTATTTGGTAAAGCTTTGGAGCGAATTCAGACCAACCTGGACCAAAGACGCAAACAGGCGGAAGCTCTCCGGGTAGGCATTCCCCTGAGAAGCTTTGCCCCACCCAAGGGAGTCTGCTGGTAGCAGACATGCATAGTCTCTGCACCACTCGGCAACCCGTGCCCCACTGCAGAAGCGGCCAGAATATGAGGAGGAGCCCAGGCAAAGACCCCCGCAGGGTCCACCTCGTAACGAGCACACATTGAACAAAAAACGGTTTGTCCCCCGCCAGGCGACCAAGCACAAGGCCTCCTCGGAAAATCGTGACAACAAACAGAAACGTGCCTGATGAACCAGGTCCACGTTTCCACATTACAGGGTCACCCGCCCATGTGGTAACAGGAATGATCCCTTCATGTCCAGACTTTGATTGTAACAATCAGCTGGTTTATTTACAGCATGCACAAATCATGCTTTCTCAGCTGTGAGTGACATAAAATCATGTACGTCATTGCATATAAGCACGAATAAAGTTCATGAAACAGCTCCTCTCTGTTTTATTGACCAAAAACAACAACAACAACAACAACAACAACAACAACAACAACAACAACAACAACAACACAAATCAGGTCTTTCTGACCTGCAAGCCGTCATAAAGAGAGAGGGCCTTTTTCCCCCTCTCTCTCACGGCCCACGGGGTATTAGCATAATTGATAAACCCCAGCAGAGTGCCTCTGCAATGAGCAGACACAGAGGCGTCTGCGAACCCCCCCCCCACACACCTCTCAGGAAGACAGGTGGGGAGGGTCACGTGCTCAAGCCCTAGTTCCATTGTGAACAATGGGAGAGCCAATACACTAACCAGACGATCACGTGACATGTCCGCACCTCAGAGAGGCAAGCTGACAGAGTCTCACAACGGGGGAGGGGGCTACATCAGACGCCCTCAGGCAGCCACAAATTTCACACCTCCACAACAATGACTGTGTTCGGCCTGTTGTGGATGAAAACATGTCAGAGCCGAATCAGATCTCTCTTCCTGTTTTCCAAGAGGGACTGAGCTCTTTATCATCAAATAATCTGAAGTCTGCCAAACCAAAAGGAACACCCCCACGCTCTCACGGTGCAGCTGCTCCTTTGTTATTAATGAGGGACATGCAATGCCCGAGCAGTACTCAGACAGCACGTATCCTCCCGTTGTGTGCTGATCCGAAACTGCTTTCAAAAATAATTCCCCCAGAGGGTGACACATGGACCTCGGTCGGTTTACCTGGTACCAACACTCCATTAAAGCCAAGGACCAGTAAACTGGACCACCCCAGGGAACGGATTGGAGTAAGGAGATCTGCTCGTTTACATAACTCGCAGCCTCACAACAAGACTCCAAATTTGGAGGAGGAAAATATATTTTCCGTTCCAAACCTGCCGAATAAAGTTGACAGGTTACATCGGTCCTCAATTAACCCTGAGCAAGGTAACTTGGGAGCACATCAGCAGGGAGTTCTTCCTAATCTGGTTGACCCCCAGGTGTTAACAGCCTCTGTGTCACCAGAAGGGGCAGTATTACCACTTAGGCCAGGAACTGCCAAAAGCATCAGCCTGTTGGCTGAAAAGAACAGGTTGATGACATCAGGCTTGCCATAAAATGTGGTATTGACCATACAAAATGCCCGTGCTGGTTCAACACAATCTTTATACCCCCAAAAGTGGCGTATTTTTGAAGCCTGGTGCACAGAAAGAAATATTATTTCTTATGCATGCGACTTGGCTCAACTCCTGACTTTCCTTTAGGATTTACTGGAAAAAGGTCATTCTTATTCAACGATTAAAGTTTTCCTATCAGCGATTTCAGCCTGTCACGAAGGCTGGGGACACAAGACACCCGGAGCACATCCAATCATAATAAGATTTATAAGGGTTGTCCTTCAGACTAAACCACCCAGCAGGACCCTGACCCCTGGTTGGGATCTTGGCCTGGTCCTGGGGGCTCTTTGTGGCCCTCCATTCGAGCCACTGGGTGAGGTTAAGATAGATTTACTATCTTATAAAACTGCTCTACTTTTGGCACTTTGCTCGGCAAAATGTGTGGGTGACCTCCATGCATCGTCTGTACATCCAATATGTACCATATTCGCCCCTGATGGGTCAAAGGTCACACTAAGGCCTAATCCCACATACACTCCCAAGGTCTTGACTCTGAACTTGACAAGTATGTTGCACCTCGTTCCCTTCCTTCAGGGAACATGAGTTATGGTGCATAACTTTCAGGTTTTTTGAGGGGGCACAAACAAGTAAAGGTAACTTTTCTTGTCCTTAAACCTCATACGTAAGTTACTTTATTGACAATTTCCCTAACCCAGGGCTTTTAGACTAAACTGCTCAGAATAACATGGCTTTTAGTTGAAAGCTAAAGGCCGAGTTATACTTGCGCTTTGGTTCGCTGGCCCTCTGCGTGTGAACTGCGCACGCACTGATCCGTGCGGCTTCTGCGTTTAGAGTTTTGCCGCTGCGTTTATGGTTGACGCACGGCGGCACATGGCAAAGTGTTGTTCTTTTACAGACCAGCAGGTGGCAGTAGCCTCTAAAACCTGTGCATATGTTGCAAGAAAGGGTGTAGAAGAAGAAATCTACAGTAGAAGAAGAACTGTTTGACTTCACACAACAAACAAAATGGCTTTCCGCTCGCTTTTTGAACTGTCTTTATTAGAGGAGCAAATTATAATAGAACAACAGTTATTGTGTCTTGCCATTTTAATGAGACAAAGAAGACGCAGAAGGAGATGGTATGTTCGGCCATTATATTCTCAGAGACATACTGATGGGGAATATAACATGCTGGTGATGCCAATGCGGAGCATTGACGAAGAAATGCACTTCAGTTACTTTCGCATGTCTGCACGCCGATTTGATGACCTGCTACATCGTATTTCACCTTTCATACGACGTGGAAGGACCCACAGCAGCCCTGTGACATTACCCGAGCATTTGGCAGTGACTTTAAGAATCCTGGCTTCAGGTAGCAGCCAGAAAAGTGTAGCAGCCAGCTACAAACTTGGTGCAACTACGGTTTCCCTGATAGTGTCTGAGGTTTGCCAAGCTATCTGGAAGGCCCTGAAGTCAGACTTTGTGTCGATGCCAAAATGTCAGGAGTGGGCAGAAATAGCACGTGAGTTTTGGAGAGTCTGGAATTTCCCGAACTGTTTAGGCTGTGTGGATGGAAAACACGTGCAGATGAAAGCACCGCCAAATGCAGGGAGTGACTACTTCAATTACAAAGGAACTCACTCTATTGTGCTGATGGCGGTGTGTGATGCCAAATACCGCTTCACCATGGTGGATATAGGGCCATATGGCCGTGAAAGTGATGGTGGCATCTTCCAGAACTGTGAATTTGGCTCACGGCTTCTTCGTGGGACCCTGGACTTGCCCTGACCTGACGACCTGCCTGGCACCAACATCAAAGTCCCTCACGTGTTCCTCGGAGATGCAGCCTTCCCATTACATGTGAACATGATGCACCCTTATCCAGGTACTGTATGTTGTATTTGTGTAATGTATCAGTTATATAGCTTGCTACTAGGAGTAACCACACATATTGATCTAAACACAAGTGTTCATCTTGCAGGTACCAACCTTGATGATGGGCGCAAAATCTACAACTACCGTTGGCATCCTGGCTGGCGGATCTTTTGTCGCACCATAGAGTTCCACCTTGATAAGAATGTGGACGTGGTGAAGGCGTATGTGGCTCTGCACAACTTTTTAGCTCACACAGATTCAACCACCTCAGCAGTATCCAGGTACATCCCCCCCAGTTTTGTGGATGGGGCTAAAGCATCCGGGGACCTTGTGCCAGGTGAATGGAAAAGACAGGTGCAGGGGGACAGCAATCTTTTGGCTCCAGGACGACTCTCAGCTGCACGTGCATCAAGGGCAACAATTGGTGTCCGAAATGACCTGAAGGGTTTCTTTCAGACGCCGCAGGGTGTTGTACCCTGGCAGGACGCGATGGTACGGAGAGGATGCTTACAGTGAAAGTAACTCTGTGAAAACAGCACAGGAGGGAGGACATCAGCTGTTTAATTTGCTGGTGCAAAATTATCTCCATTTCTTTTATTGATGAGACTTTACCAGTCTGTTGACTTTATTATTTTTTTTTTAAGTTGTTGATGAAAGTGAAAAAAATTAACTCCATTGTGTTTATTAATGCCATTTTACCAGTCTGTTGACTTTATTCGGTTTGAAAGTTTTTCATGAAAGAGGATAAAATGACAATTTATTTTATTCTTTCATTTTTTCATTTTATTTGGGATGTGTTTTATTTGCTAAGTAAGTGTGGAGCTATCAAAGACATTCCCATTGCTGCCTCCTCTTTTGGCCTTCTACTTTCATTTTTTAATTACATTTTTGAATGTTAATGATGTTAAATAAAATTAAACTACATTGAAATATCCACTTCAGCTTGCCGTCTGTTTTGTTTGCATATTGTATTTACAAAGCCACTAACAGTTGTATTATATAAAATTTGATATGAAATACTTTTTTATAATTGTAAGAACATTAGATGTTATAATTATTTGGAAAACTGAAATGGCATTGTAAATATAAGTCCCATATTGCATTAAAATGAAGCGTTGCTACCTGACACGAAAAATCTCAATGTGTAGTATCCTTTATTTCACCAGGAATGTGAAGTGGAATGTGGAGAAACCTGTAGAGATAGTGTCTTGATTTTAATGTGTGCAAAAATTGCATGCTGTCTAAAAATAATTGATAAATGCCTTACAAATGTAACATTTGAATGAACTGTCAAAAACAAAATCACAACAATACTTTGTATTATTTTTTTTGGACAAGCATCAATGAACATTTTGAGGAAAAACCACTTAAAAATCTGATTTTGGCCCTGTGAGTTAGCAATGTTTGTTTATTTCCAAATTGGACATGTTGATATACAAACATGTCTTGGGCTTTCCACTTTAGATTGATAAAACTGTTTACTCAATTAAATTACAACCTAAATGTGACTTAATCCTATTTTAATAATACAGGGTCCCATGTAATGTTGAAAGATGGAGAATACGAAATGTCTCAAAGGATTTTATTTGAAGTTTAGCTAAAAAGAAAAAGATGTTGCACAC
>JBBPBX010021270.1:12123-22549 GCA_038048925.1 Garcialebias charrua
CAGGGTCCCATGTAATGTTGAAAGATGGAGAATACAAAATGTCTCAAATGATTTATTTGTATTTTAGCTAAAAAGAAAAGATGTTGCACACACTCATACATTGTCACTTAAAACAATAATATAGCTACTTTGCAGCGGGGAAGTCCCGCTCTGCATCAAACAGTAGCTGGTGGATTTTGAATTTTATGAGGATCTTGTGAGTGGCATCAACACGAGTCAGAATGCCTGCAACCATGCCTCCAAACAGTTCGTCTTCACTTTCATGCAGCTTTCTGTTGTACTCATTTATTTTGTCCTTCTCCAAATTGACCCAATCCCTCTCTGCCTTTAACTGTTCCCTGTCATTGCTCAGCCGCTCCCACTCCTGAGCAAGCCACACTTTCTCCCGGTTGATCTGATCCCAGTCCAAATTGTGCGCTTTCTGAATGTCGCCCCTTTCCTGCTGTACATTTTCCCTCTCTTGAGATAGCTTCTCTATCAGATGCGCAACAGGGTCAGCTACCCTGCGTTTGTTTGGTTGCACAATGGCGCCGGAATCCTGAGGGGAACCACTGACTGAGCTGTCGCTTTTGCTACTGCTGCTTGACCCTGGCAAGGGTCGAGGTGGTACGGGTATGGGCACCGTTGGACACGGAGTAATTGGCGTGGAGGACCTGCGCAGAGGAAAACACCCTACGTTTGAAGTACTGCCAGTTTGATGGCCGGTAGGCGTGAGGTTGTGAGAGATGATGGGTGTGATGGACTCATGGTCGATGGTGGTGACGGTCTGGTCCATGGGGGTGAGGGTCTGGTCGACGTGGGTGACGGTCTGGTCGATGGGAGTGACGGTCAGGTCGAGGCACCACGTATCGTCCTGTGCTTGGCTCTGTGGTGTTTCTTCAGGCTAAAAAACAGACATTGACATCCATCAGTACAAAATGAAACAGTAACGTATACAATGCACATATGTCTTAAATAAAAACAAATGTTTGTGTAATTGTTAGCTTAATAAACAGAAGGTGAAGCATCAACACACATATAGGCTAAATTTGTTTACAGTTGAGCTGTGCAGATCCAAAATAGCTATTTCCACTATTTCACATTTACTGGCCAGCAGCTTGATTTATATTTTCATTAAGCCATGTTTTGGTCATTCATTCTCACAGTTTATTATTTATTTCAATGACTACAAAGGGGAAACAACACATGGCAGGCTGCACAGCATGGCCTGCTGTATTCCATGCTATGCTAGCTGTAATAAAGCAGTACTAACTTTTTTCTTTCATTTTTACCTCTTTTTCCATATTTGTGTCCGTTTCTCGTGTTTTATAAACCTCGACAGCCAACTCAGCTCCACAACGATGATTGGCACTGGTTTGTTGGTGCCAGGATCGCCACTTCTGGTCACCCTCTTCTTGGCCTTCATGAAGCGATCCCGCATGTTTTTCCAAGCTTTTCTACAGACTGCTTCCTCCTTCTGCATCGCTTCTGCAATCTCCTTCCATGAATTCTGTGCCATTTGCACATCTTTGTGTTCTCTCATAGAGGGATCATACAAATGGCGATACAGCCGGATGCGTTCAGCCAGAGCAGCTTCGAAAGCGTCCATCTTGTTTTGAGCCCAGTCCGTCAATGGCGCGGCGCGTGCACTAGCCTTGCAGAGTTTCAAAAATTCGGAGGTGCACGACAAGCGCCAAACCGACTCGCGGGGCCTACGCGCAGGGGCGGGACTGTGATATTGTGTCACTTTTGGCACTTTTGACATCCCTGCTCTAAACGGACACTGTCCATCCGAACCCGGCTCTTGAGGCCGGAGCTAACTGGCTAAACAGCCGAACACAGCCGAACACCGCCGGACACTGTCGGAAACTGCGTAATCGGCTTCAAAATAATAATACAGTAATAATAATAATAATAATACTTTATTTATAAAGCCATTTAAAACAACCGCAGCTGAAACAAAGTGCTGTACACATGAAATTAAGAACATTTAAACACACACAAATTTTTTTTTTTCATAGTTTTATTAAATATGATAGCTCGTAAAATCGGAACCTTGTATGTCGATGTCCTCGTAAATCGAGGACAACCTGTAATTTCATTCAGGATCAATAAAGTATCTACCGTATTTTCTGGAATAGGCCTATAGGTTGCACCGGAATATAGGTCGCATTGTCCAGTTATTGCCAAAAAATTGGAAAAATCCATATACGGGTCGCACCTGAATATAGGTCGCACCTGAATATAGGTCACACCTACGTCACCGCCGACGTAACGCGTCATCCACCGCTGACGTGACGCGTCACCCCTGAGACAACCCGGAAATGTGGACCGTGCTTAGCTCTGCTGCAAATGTCTGCCACAGGAGCACACAGCAAGGCTTTTAAGAAGATTAACACTAAAAAAACAACTATTTGTTTGATAAAAATTATAGCAAATATGTGTCTGAGCTGAACTTTTCCTTAAAGGGGACCACAGATGCAAAATTCACTTTTTAATGTTTTTTTACTCAACTTTGGGTATTTACTTCATAAAAAAACAGTCCTTGTGCCAAAAAAATGCACCCAGTGGTTTATTTACTCTAAGTAGATTTATTTATTTTTGATAAATACACCTGGATTCACACTTCCTGCGGTTATTGACGTCACAACCCGCAGCCAATCACCTCAAACCTGAGTCCAGCCCCTCACCTAGCAACCCCTGGTTAGGCTCAACCCACTTCTGTATTAAACACATGACTGTTGTTTTTCATGATTTCATCTCATCTTTTGTTTATATGTTCTTAATTTCATGTGTACAGCACTTTGTTGCAGCTGTGGTTTTTTTTAAATGGCTTTATAAATAAAGTATAATTGTTATTTTTATGTTTTAGTTCAATTTTTAGTGTATTTGCGATCGCTCCCAACGCGCAGCCGGCAAAAATTAAACGAGCGGACTCCCGGCATAGGGACCGGCGGCAACGGGACACTGCTTCTGGCGGATGGAGCGGAGCTTCAACTGTACAGCCTCGTTGCAGCGTCCCAGCAGCCTCACAGCAGCGAGGACCTTCTCCTTATGGATTAATTTACGGGAGACACTTGGTGAACTTTGTGTTGTCTTGACTGGAACAGCGATAACTCCCAAAATCGCCGCGTGCAACGAGCGGAGCTGGCGAACACCGGAAGAGGAACAAGCTAACATTAGCATCGGATTCGGGTGGTCTCATGCTAAAAGGAGCAGCAAATTGCGGCGCGCTCAGACGGGTTTCGGTAAGTTATCTTAAGCTAGCACTAACAGTAAGTCAAATGAGTAATAAAAAAAGAGCTAATTTTAAAACAACAACACATTACAGATACTGGCTGTTACAGAGGGCGTAAACAGATCTTTGAAGGGCGTGGACTTCAGAACTTCTATCAGAAACCGGTCGTTCAAAACGAAAGTTAAAAATGGCAGAATTAAAAAGGGTATAATTGATTATCTAATAATTATTTTGTGCATTAAATTGAAGGAATAGGGTCTGGATATCCCACAGAAATACCATAAAAATTTAAAAAACACATCTGAGGCCCCCTTTAATAAATTAACGTAATTGTGAAATGAGCTGGATTTAAAAATTTAGCAGCCGAAAGTGATAAAAAACCATAAATAGGTCACACCTAAATATAGGTTGCAGGGCATGCAAAAATGATAAAAAGCTGCGACCTATATTCCTGAAAATACGGTATCTATCTATCTATCTATCTATCTATCTGTCTGTCTGTCTGTCTGTCTGTCTGTCTGTCTGTCTGTCTGTCTGTCTGTCTGTCTGTCTGTCTGTCTGTCTGGCTGGCTGGCTGGCTGAGAAGGTCCTGGCTGCAGACTGTAGCGCGGACCGGTGTCAGTCCCGGAAGTGGTTATTACACTCCGGAAATGAAGGGGGCGCTAGTGGCGCTATTAGGGGGGCACTAGTGGCGCTATTAAAACACGCAACAACAACAAAATGAATGGAAATTAATATTTTAAAGGCACTAGTGGCGCTATTCTAAAAAAAAAATAATGGAAGTTAATATTTTAAAGGCGCTAGTGGTGCTATTACAATTTTTTTAAATGGAAATTAATATTTTAAAGACAAATGTTTATGTTTATTAAATTTGTTCATTTTTTTTTACAAAAGAAACAATACAAGACAATCCCATAAATGATAATGTACAAAATATAAAAAAATGAAAGGTAGCAGAAAGAAGAATAAATCTTATTATATCTGCCCCTTTTTTCAAACAATCAGATTAAACAATAATAATCTTCCACCAACAGTACAAAATGACTAACTCTTTCTAATTTTCTAACTAATACAATACACATTACGTCATATATTTTTTTAACAAATTCATTTTGATCATTTTCTTAAATGTAAACATTGACTTGGCATTTTTAACTACATTCTCCAAGCCATTCCATAATCTAATTCCCTGGATTGAGGTAGAACGTCCCTTCAAACTAGTTCTGAATTGTGGTTTTACAAACATCTCTGTCCCCTTAAGATTATAACAACTTTGTCTTTTAACAAAATGCATTTGGATATTTAAAGGTAATGCATTATTTTGAGCCCTATACATAACTGATAAAATATTATAGTCTACCAAATCATGGAACTTCAATAACTTCAGTTGATAAAATAATGTACAAATGTACATTAGGAACACTATCATCCATTAATTATCATACATGCACACTTATCCCTATTACAATTTTTTTTAATGGAAATTAATATTTTAAAGACAAATGCATTACATTAGGAACACATTTATCCATTCATTAATTATCATACACACACGCTTATCCCTATACTGTAGTGGGTTTGCCAGAGCTGCATTCCAAAAACTATAATATGCTTGGTTGCAGGTGAGCTCAAATATTATCGTTGTTTACCATAATGTGTCATTGGAAACTTCATAAACTGCGCTCAAATATCCAATTGTTTCAAAACCCAAAGGGATTAATTAACACTCAGTGAGAGAAAGTAGTTTTTAGAATGTTTGTCAAGAAATGATCTTCAGCAGTCGGATCCCGGCAGTAGACGTTGCAAGAATGGTTCACTGTGGATGAATAAATTTGATTCTATATGAAAACATTTTTAAATAGTCACCGGATACATAAATTAAGCCTGTGTGTAAATTGTAACAGGTGTTATTCAATTGTTAAACAATGCTGTTACAATATATGTACAACTACTTTATTGGTTCTACTTTCTCTTTAATATATTAGAGCTACAATGTAACTTTGCCTGGAAACAACACCATTTCTACAAAAAACTAAAAAATGTAAATCAAAACTACAACAAAAGGAACACTCAAAAATGTACATAATGTTTAAATAACACATTGTGAAAAACAAAAGGATGACTGAACAATTCAAAAGGCTAATGTACTTCAGCAGAAATGATTTAAAAAGACATGTCACCAAAAAAGAACAACAATGTGTGACAACTGAAATGTGTGGACAGTGTAAAACAACTAATATTCTCCTTGCATTCAGTACTGACATTCAGGGCAGTGTCCAGGTATGCCATCAGAGTAGTAACGACTCCTCATCTTCCATTTCCGGTGAAGCCCACACAGTCTATATATGCCGTTTGCAGGAAGAACACGTAACAACAGCAAAACAATAATTAACACTTTATATCTCTCAGCATCATACCCTTTCCATCTGTACTGTCATGAAAATGCTGTGGAAACAAAACATTTTTTCTTGTTAAAAAAAATCATTTATGGTTTCAGTGTCAATTGCACATAAAGAAATACACATATAAATTAATAGTTCAGAGTCAGAGTCAGAGAGTCTTTATTGTCATTTGCACCGCATGTGGTACATGTGATGAAAACGAGATTATGTACACGGGGTCCCAGTTACATCCAACAACAAATGCAAGAGAAAAACAGTAATAACATCTAGAATTAACTAAGAAAAACATCAACTAGTAATACACTAAGCCTAATATAGTGGGAATAAACAGCAGCACGAACATGAGTTTGTATGAGCAGATGGTCACAGATGAACACAGATGAACACAGCAACAAGAAAACAGATCAGCATCAGCATGATGTGATATTTTGCAGTGTTTATTTTTTATTTTATTTTTATTTATTCATGAGTCTAACAGCCTCAGGGTAGAAGCTGTTCCTCAGTCTAGTGGTTCTACACTTGATGCTCCTCAACCTCCGTCCTGAGGGGAGTGGGGCAAAGAGTGAGTGTGCTGGATGAGTGAGGTCTTTCATGATGCAGGTGGCTCTTTTCCTGCATCTGGAGGTGTAAATGTCTGTGATGGTGGGGAGACTGACTCCAACAGACTTCTGTGCAGCCTTCACCACTCTCTGTAGAGCTTTCCTCTCTTCAACTGTGCAGCCTCCATGCCACACGTTGATGCTGGAGCACAGGATGCTCTCCACTGCACACCTGTAGAAGGAGGTGAGGACTGGGCTGCTCAGACCAGCTCGTCTCAGCCGTCTGAGGAAGTAGAGTCTCTGATGACCTTTCTTGATCAGGCTGGTGGTGTTGTTGCTCCAGCTGAGGTTATCATTCATGTGTACACCCAAGTATTTGTAGCTGGAGACCACTTCCACTGCAGACCCACCTATTTTCAGTGGGGCATGGGTGTGTTTGTTCCTTCTGAAGTCCACAATCATCTCCTTTGTCTTCTTCACATTCATGTGAAGATTATTCTCTTTGCACCAGCTCTCCAGGTGTTCCACCTCCTGTCTGTAGCTGGACTCATCATTGTTTGTGATGCATCCCACCACCGCTGTATCATCTGCAAACTTAACAATATGACAGCCTGGAAGTGTGGCTGTACAATCATATGTGAGCAGAGTGAACAGAAGGGGGCTCAGCACACACGTGTACATAAAATGTACACATATGTGTACATTTTAAAAATTAACCTCAATTTGTGCCTTTGATACTTTGGCATAGGTGTGGTCATCAGCACACAGAGTCTGTAAAAATATAGATAAAGTATTTTCAAAGTCTAAGATGAACCCAAGTCCAAATAACAGAAAAACTGCTTCAACCTTTTTAATTGTTCTATACTGATTTTGTTTCAGATTTTAAAAATTAAGCATAGCATAAAAGTGCATTGTGAATGGACATAATACAATTTACATGATTCAAAACTACACATGTATGAATTTGAACTAAACTTTACCTCGTATTTTGCCCTCTCATCAGCTTTTTTCCACTTTCTCTCCTTTTGTAGTTCTTCTCTGAACCTTTGAAAAAGGACAAATTCAATATTTTCTTTACAAAACTGACTTATGTGTAACATGATGTGGTACAGTGCACCATCATTACCTCACAGGGAAGTTTCACAGGAGAGTGAGAGTCCACCATCTTCGTATTGTCATCATGTCATTCTGTGGACATCACAGGTTCAGATTTAATGAAATCTCCAACCGAAAGCATGCACTCTCATCTGTTTCCTTACCTCCGTGAAATCAAATGGTGCTTCCATCACAAAGTAAAGAGCATACTGTGGAGAAACATGTGATTATGTCTTCTGAGCGGACAGGAGTCTGTGTTCCCTGCAAGTTGGTGGTTGCTGGATGGACAGGTGGCTGTGTTCCCTGCAAGTTGGCATCTGGTGGCTGGACAGGAGTCTGTGCTGATGCCCAGCTGGACACCATGTTGACAGTCATAGTGTGTTTCACCAAATGATTCAGAAACCTGTCCCTTCTGTCAATGGTTAACAAACAGTATGGGCAATGAAAGTGTGTCTGTACAGGGTAGGCCACATCTGAAGATATGGAAATCTGCAGTAACAAAAAGAAATGAATAAAATTTAAAATATATAAACTACAGATATGTTTAAACAAGAAATGGTTCATTCCCACTCAAAATAGAGCAAGGACACAGTGTAATGTAATAGCTACAAACATACAACAAAAATGTAATAACACATCAGGAAATATACAAATGATTTGTTTTAAAAAAAGGCATGTCTGAAATGAATCACTTTATGTTCTTTAACATTATTCTTCCAGTTTTGCACGATTCAACAAGTAATTTTATGAGTCACAATGGCTTCCAGGTAATAAATTTATACAGCAAACAATTAATTAAAATTGTGAAAGTAATATTGCTCAAACAACCAAAGGGAAGTATTAACTAATTAATTAGATTTCCCCATTTACTCTGTAACTTTTGACACACACACACACATACATACATACATACATACATACATATATATATATATATATATATATATATATATATATATATATATATATATATATATATATATATATATATATATATATATATATATATATATATATATATATATATATATATACTATTTTGCCATATGTTAATACTTTTTTTAGTAGATTTTGTTGATATGCAACCTAATGCGAGTAACTTTACTGAATGAAGAACCTATTTTAACCCATAAATAAACATGACACGCAGATAAATGTTGTTTATATTAGGTTTCTTCTAACATTAGTTTGTTGACTTATATACTAAAAATATATTGAAGTAGAGGGTACTACACCCACCTATGATGGCAGCTTGTAGTTTATTTAAAATAAAAATAAAAAAGACTTTCCAGAAATGTTGGTGTACAAAAACATATATAAAAAAAGATTAACATTTAATGATAAAAAAACCCACTATAAAACTGTTAAGAATGTAAATAAATAAATAGAATAAATGATAGTGTAAGTGTAGTTTCACATACCGTTATGTTGAACTGTAGGGGACAGCAATATTAATGAAAAAAGTTTTAAGAAGGTAAAAATACCTTTTGCTTACGTGCGTTTTCCACTGTGTGGCCTCCACCTCTCAACTTGCGCTGACAGTGGTCCGCATAGATATCATATATAACACTAGATACCCCATAGCCTGCTCCGGCGCAGGATTTAGGGCGGCCATCTTGGAGAGGTCACCCTCGTACTTTGCTGAACAGAAACAGCAGAACATTCCTCAGCTCTGCTCAGATTATTATTACTTTAAACAAGGCTTAAAGACTTTTCTTTTTAAGCGAGCCTACTCTGCCTCCTCATGATTTTATTTTTGATCTTAGTTGATATTATTATTGATTTTACTTGTTTTATCACTTGTTTTATTTGACCTTTAATTTTGTTGCACTTGGTAGCACTTTGAGATTTTCATTAATGAAAAGTGCGTTATACATTAAATTCATTATTATTTATTATTGTGTCTGTGTTTCTGAAGATAAGGATGCACCACATTGCAAAAGTCACCTGTCTTGGTTTGCAGAAAGGCAGCACCAGAAAAAAGCTCTGCAAAACTGTCCTATTTCAAGGCTATTATATATATAATAATAATAATAATAATAATAAACTTTATTTGTATAGCACCTTCCACAATGCCTTGCATTGACCAAGGTGCTTAACAGGATAAAAAGAAGAATAAACGGGAACAATAAATCAATGAAAATAGAATAAGAAACCACAGCGATAAAAGAAGGCAATGGAAATAAAAAATGCTACATACTAAAATAACACAAGTAATAAAAGTTACATACAGAAAGCTTTTTTGAACAAGTGGAAATAAAAATGCAATTGAAATAAAGATGCTACATACTAAAATACAAAATAATAAAAGTTACACACTGAAAGCTTTTTTGAACAAGTGGGTCTTCAATTTGGTTTTGAACAGAGTCGGATCGGAGGTGGCACGCAGCTCAAGGGGGAGGCTGTTCCAGGCTTTTGGGCCGGCGACAGAAAATGACCGGTCTCCCCATTGCTTGTACCTCGAGCGAGGCACCTCCAGCAGGTGTTGACTGGCAGATCGTAAGTCCCTGCCAGGCTGATGGACTTTCAGAAGTTCTGAGATGTAGAGGGGAGCAAGTCCATTCAGAGCTTTGAAAACAAACAGCAGCAGCTTGAACTGTATCCTGAACTGAACTGGGAGCCAGTGTAGAGAGGACAGGACAGGAGTGATGTGTTCATATTTTCGTGTGTTGGTCAAAAAGCGCGCGGCAGAGTTCTGTACAAGCTGTAAACGGGAGATGGAGGATTGATTAATACCAACATACAAAGCATTACAATAATCAAGTCTGGAGGTCACAAAGGCATGGATGGCCTTCTCCAGATCACCACGGCTGAGAAATGACTTGACTTTAGAGAGCAGACGGAGCTGAAAGAAGCTGGTCTTGACAACAGAACTGATCTGTTTATCAAACTTTAAGTTGGAGTCAAGCTGCACTCCAAGATTTCTGACCACCGAGTTGAAGTGGGGGAGGGGAAAACCAACACTGGGACTGGGACTATATATATATATGTATATATATGTATATATATGTATATAATATATATGTATATATATATATAATATATATGTATATATATAATATAATATATATATAATATATATGTATGCTGTATATATGTATACTGTATATATATATTATACATATATATACTCTATATCTAATATATATTATATACATATATACTGTACTCTA
>JBBPBX010021270.1:22894-42533 GCA_038048925.1 Garcialebias charrua
TATATATATACAGTATATATATTATATATATATATATATATATATATATATATGTTTTATATATATAGTTATATACAGTATAGTTATATATATACAGTATATATTTATATAGCTATATCTGAATATATGTATTATTACAGTATCTGAATATGTATACATAATGTGTGTGTGAATAAATTGCATCTTTGGTTGTATCTTGCAGCTAAACATGTCATACATTAAAGTATTCCACCAGAATTATTTAAATATGCTAAACTATACGTTCCTATACATGCAGTTTTAATAGCTGTATGCCTAAAATTTAAATATGTGACAATGGGATTACTATTCAGCGTGTTATGATTGATTAAATGCGCTGATACTTTATTGTGGCCAGCCAAATATATAAGGCTGAGTGGAGCGGACGACATCTTCAAGATGGCCGCCTGAAATCTCGTCGGCTCCAATAGGCGAGAGCAGTGCATGGGGTATCTAGTGTTCTATATATGATATCTATGGTGGTCCGTCTGCAGGCTACAGCGATCATGAAAATAGCGCCCCCTTCATTTCCGGAATGCAATAGCACCACTTCCGGGACTGACACCGCCGTCTGCAGACTGCAGCGATCATGAAAATAGCGCCCCCTTCATTTCCGGAATGCAATAGCACCACTTCCGGGACTGACACCGGTCCGTGCTACAGTCTTCAGCCAAGAGTACTTGGGCTGGCTGGCTGGCTGGCTGGCTGGCTGGCTGGCTGGCTGGCTGGCTGGCTGGCTGTCTATCTATCTGGCTGAAAATGAAATTGGACATTGTTGCTTTATTGCAGAAATATTCAGGAAACAGAGATCAGGCTATATTTTATTTTTTAAGAGTGTAGCTGTATCTAAAAGGAAAACTTTTTTGTCATGTGGTCCACACTCCTTACCAGTTGGTGGCGGTAATGCTTTCTTCACTTGTTTGCCATTAACCAGCCAGTATAGTAAAGAAGAAGTCACCAGCCTATTAGCCTTACGCGCTAACGAAGATAAGAAGTGAAAGGCATCGTGCTGTTCTTTTAGACTACGAGTTACTTTTCTGTAACATAATTTCATCTTCTTGAGTTCGTTTCATTTGTACCGGTTTAGTATCTATTATTTTAAGGAAACTTTAGCTGACAGAGATGAGGCAACAGCAGGCTATACAACGAGACGAAGTTACGGAGGAAACAACAGTCACAGAACGATGTGGTTTACTGCAACACAACGAAACCCAAGCTGCTGTTTTCAACCCAAAAGTTCTGCTTCACAGATTAGGTTTGTATCCAACCATTCCTGCTTTTCAGTCTGATTTTAGTTGCAGTTTAGTTTTCCGTTCCAGAGACGGATTTTCGTCGTTTTGAAATAATAATAATTATATATATACATGTATATATATTTTTTTTAGATTTAAGTCAATATCATTATGGACTTTGAGGTTCCATTAGTGCCAAAAATATGTTGGTGTTTATGTAAAGTGTGTACAGTTGTTACACCATATTCTGTGACCACTAAAAAGAAGTATACTTTAAGTACCTGTATATGTTGTTAAGTATACTAAAGTATATGTCTCTAAGTGTACTTTTAAGTATACTCGCATACTTACAATATACTTTTTTGGGACTAAATTGGCCCATTTTGAGTTTAAAATATATACTTAAAGTATACTAGTAGTCAGTGGTGGGCACAGACCGCTAGAGAGCGCTAAAGTGCTAATCCGCTTACAGTGGACCTAAATTATTTGTCAGCGTTTTTGTGGTTTGACTAACTTTTATAATTCATAAGCGGATTTGTGCTATTTTTATTTAAAATGCAGTACCGCTAATAACTAATTATCTATCATCCATCCATCCATCTTCTTCCGCTTATCCGGGGTCGGGTCGCGGGGGTAGCAGCCTGATGGTACAGTCACACCAAGCAGCGTTTTGAACCTCCAAAAAGCTCCTCACGCACGCAAGTGGACGCACTTGTGAATGCAGCGTGTTCAAACCTGAACGCCAGAAGCCAGAAGCTGCTGGGTGTGTGGGAGGAGCTTACCGGTATACAGAGCCCTGCGCACAGAGTCCTGCTCACTCCGCCAGGCGAGGAGGAGCTGTTTATTTCCGTCTCTGTCGAGCAGACTTGACTGGTCGTGAAGGAATTGTCGCGAACACACAGCTACAATGAGTTTCTCTTCCATAGTCCACGAGCTCGCGGGTCTTTTCTTTTTTTTTCGACAAACAATACGTCACATAGTGCGCGCGCACCCTCGTTTCCGCGTCACATAGGGACTCTCCCACTGCCCCCTCTCTTCTGCCCCCCGACTCTCCCTGATTGGTTGACACACCAACCAATCAGGTGGAGTTGAGCGGCGTTTGAAAGTTTGAACCGCAAAATCTTCAACATGTTGAATGCTCGGTTTGGAGGTGGAAGCCGGTTCACGTGCACGAAAAAACGCTCCTCAGCACGCTCAACACGCATGACGCCTGACGCCAGGAGGCTGCTGGAGGTGCGTCCACCATTGACTTTACATGGAAGCTGGAAGCTTTGGAGGTAAAAACGCTGCTCGGTGTGAGCACACCATAAGTAGGGAGGCCCAGACTTCCCTCTCCCCAGCCACTTGGAGCAGCTCCTCTGGGGGAATCCCAAGGCGTTCCCAGGCCAGCCGAGAAACATAGTCCCTCCAGCGCGTCCTGGGTCTTCCTCTGGGTCTCCTCCCGGTGGGACATGCCCGGAACACCTCACCAGGGAGGCGTCCAGGAGGCATCCTAACCAGATGCCCGAGCCACCTCAACTGGCTCCTCTCGATGTGGAGAAGCAGCGGCTCTACTCCGAGTCCCTCCCGGATGACTGAGCTTCTCACCCTATCTCTAAGGGAGAGTCCAGCCACCCTGCGGAGAAAACTCATTTCAGCCGCTTGTATCCGAGATCTTGTTCTTTCGGTCATAACCCAAAGCTCATGACCATAGATGAGGGTGGGAACCAGTGGCGGCCGCCACTAGAGGGCGCTAGGGGCGCCGCTCCTCCTTGGAACTGCAGCTTTTCTTCTTCACCATTTGAATATTTTTTTTTTTTTTTATAAAAGTGAAATAATAAAATAAAAATATTTCGAAATGCATGCATATATGTTTTTAGTTGTGTAGGATAAATATTTTATGAGTAATGATTGTTTTGTTTGTTTCAAAAAACGTTTTCTGATTGTGAGTGACGTACTTCCGGTTTCCCCGCTCGGCGCCGCCTGGGGGCTTTTCCCATGCTTTTCCATTGAATCTAATTATAACTATCCGCCGCTAGCGGCCGTAGTTTATGTCCCATCAGTACAAAACTTTTGGACTGTACAGGTCGCATTTTCCCCCGCCCTCGAGCCTGGACTGTCTCTTATGCCACGGATCGACAGCACTTCCGGTTCGAGCCGAGGAGGGGGGGAGCGGGGGATTCCCTCTGTTTACAGTCAGACCTGATCATCACACGGACAACTAGCGAGTAGCGACGTTGAAACAGCAGTAATTATTAATGGTGCCTTTCTACACAGGTAAGCAAGTAATAATTAGTGAGTTTAATAAATCGCTGAGCACACATGAGCAAAGTTTGAGCTGTTTTCATCTGTGTTCGGGACATGGTGGTGTGTGTGGGACGGTGGTTGTTGCAGTCAGTCACAGTAGCTAGTAGCTGTGCTCATGGTTGTGGTGTACTGTCTGCAACATTATAAAAGTTGCTACTTGCTAGTTATAAACCCGAATGTGTGAAGACGACTCCTGTCTGTTCATCTTCAGCTCATCATGAACTGTTTACTCCTCAGAGTGTCTGTCTGTGTTAGTTAACTTTTGTCTCGTTTCGTTTAGCAGCAGTTGCAAATTTTCTGATGAATAAATCTGAATGAATAAATAAACTTTAGTTTTAGTTTAGTTTAGTTAAACTTTAGTTTCATTATAAGTTGTGCTGTTGTTTCAAAGACACTAAACTTAAATAAATCAAGTAGCAGAAAGATTTAAGCATTAAATAGTTTGAATTTTTCATGTTATGAAACAGTGATTATATAATTATTTGAATTTAATTTTAATATTATAAAGATCACTGTGGATGGATCAATGCAATTGAAATAACCTGGATATTATTATTTATGTTGTATTAAGAAAGTTAAAATGTGATTACATATGTGCACACAAAGCACTTCAAGCAATGTGGAAAATGCTAAAAAAAATACATAATTAATGTGCCTTCTGTACTTTCTTTACAGAAAAAAATCCACACAACACCTTCATCTCTACACATCTACCACCTGTGTAACAGACAGAGAGACAAAATGGAGCAGGAGACATTAAATAATTCAGTGAAGTCACTGAAAAAAAAATCTCAAAAGTGAGTATTTTCTTCTCAGACCTGGCTGGATTCTCCGGCTTTTTTTCAAGATCGCCAAAGAGAACCAGCATTCTCGATGAAGTGGTGGCCCACAGAGTTCCAAGAGCAAGCACAGTGAGGTGGAACTTCCACAGCCGAGCTGTGAACACTGTTTTTGAACACAAAGAAAAACTGCTCCAGTGTTTTGAAACCATCAGGGACTCAGGACAGTTTGATCCTACCACTGTTAGAGAAGCTGGAGGCTTTGTGAGGCTGCTGGAGGATGATAGCTTCAGCTTTTTCCTGAAACTGTTCCATCTGGTCATGCCTCATGTGGACATTCTCTACAACCAACTCCAGAAGCGGACCATCGACTCAGTCTTTGTTCAGAGAATCATGCAGCAGTTCACAGACCACATTCAAAAAATCAGGTACCGGTAAATTGAAATTAATGTGTATGTTGTGCTGTTTAATATTACTGATACAGTATTTTGTTAATGTCTTATGATTGAACTACTTCACATTTCTTGTTATTTTACCTGGTGACTAAAATATGAACACTGTTCTCTTATGGTCCTGCAGAGACTCACTCCCTACTATTTGTGGAGAACACAGTGGCAGTGTATCCCAGATGGCCAAGAAACGCCGCACACTGGGCCCTGGTGAACGTCAGAGGATAGCTACAGAGGTGAGCAGCTAAATGCATGATGTGTCTTTTACCGTACAATGTTTTTCATCATATTAGTTCTGTATTTTGAAAAAGTGAGGAGCACTACATCTTTCTAATTACAATGTCAATTTGAATTGTTGCTATTAAATGTACACATATACTCATAAATTGTTAGATGTTAAATAATTAGAAAGCTGACTAGCCATTTCCCTATCCTCTTGAATACCAGGAAAAATAAATATTGTCCATGCCCAATATTTTATTATTCATATGGAAGAGAAAGGTGCCAAAACCCACCCTTTCATATTTAGCATAATTGAAAAGCACAAAATCAGTCAGAGAATCTTTATTGCCATTTGCACCACATGTGGTACATGTGATGAAACAAGATTATGTACACAGGGTCCCAGTTACATCCACCAATAAAATGTAAGAGAAAAACAGTAATAACATCTAGGGCTGGACGATATGGCCAAAATTTTTATCACGATATAGTTCTTAATTTCGGTCGATATCGATATAATTCGATATCGATATAAACAATATAAAAGCCTAAAAAAAACTATAAACTATACAAATAAATTGATGTTCACCTTGTATTTGTATTTAGCCTCCAAAAAGATGGAAATCACCATCAAATAAACATAAAATTCTCAACCCAATAATTCTGTCGGGTCATGGACAGTTTTTTTATAGAAACGTTTCACCCTCCATCCTCCATCCAGTTTCCAGATGACCCAACTGAGAATTACAGGTATTGGATTTGGTACCTGGATTATTGAGCATGAACTTTCTTGGCATAAAATTCTCAACTGTGTCAATATTAATAGTTTTAACTTTAAACAAGAACTTTAAAATTTACAGCATTGAAATTCATAGTTAATTAAATAAAACTTTTGGGTGTCGTTATTGATGAGAAGCTGACATGGAAATCTCATGGAAATTACTTAAGAATAAAAATAACAAAATCAATTACATTATTGTATAAAGTAAAATAGTTTTTGAATGACAAAGTTTTGAATATATTGTATAATGTAATGATTGTTCCATATTTAATCTGTTGTATTGAAGTTTGGGGAAAAGCATGCAAAACTTTTACAAATCCTATTTTTATTTTACTAAAAAGAGCTGTAAGAATTATTATTAGGAAGTGCTATGGTCACCCAACAAATATATTATTTCATCAATTGAAATTATTAAAATGTTATGATTTGGTTGAACATAGTATTTTACAAGTCATGTATAAAACTAAAAAAAATATTACCCCCAAATATTCAATTACATTTTGTTTAAAAAGTTATTAAACCCTGAAGGGAATGTAAATGTTTGTAAAATCTTCATTTAGAACTAGTGTGAAGGAGCTGAGTTGTAAATCAGGAAACAGGATTGTGTTGACTTGATATCATCATAAACATTTATAAAACTATTTATATGTTTTAAAAGATGATTAAATCAAAGTTGTTGGGAAGGTGTGGTGCAGGTGAAGTGAAGGTTGTTGTTTGTAGTTATTTTGTATTTTTTAAACAAGGGGCAGATATTATAACACTATTTTCGTCTTTCTGCACCTTTTCATTCAGTGTTTTTCTTTCTTTTTATTCTGATGAATCTGTTTTATTTTCAATAAAAAAAAACATGTCGCGCTGGGGCTGTTTGTTTACGTCGTAGTTTCAGGGAAACGTTGGCTCAAACTTTATTCTTCATCTTCTGACTCTCATCATATTCTATCGAGTGGAAACTCTTCAGATTAAACAAGTAGATGTTTCCACAGCTAGTTAGAACGACTCTCCGTCACGTTTTGAAAAATAAAGAAACCGAGTAAGACTCGCTGCAGATGAGACCTGCAGTTTAACAAAACCGAACTACGTCCACACCGACGAATTAGTCTTTCCTCTCATCAGTGATGTCGTCTGCTTTCTCTTCGCTTGTGAAACTTTGTTCAGTCACATTCTGACGGTCATGAGCACTCGTTTTGAAGCGAAAACAACACGCTTTGGAGACTAGCTTAGCTTTTAGCCTGCTACCGCTAACGTCTGCTGCTGGAGTGAGCGCTGCGTAACAACGACGTCACCACGCACGTTTTGTGTCACAGCCTTTTCTGTCCGGGCGCGTTGTTGAAGCAGCCGCTTCAACCCGAACAGAAAGAGAAAAACGTCAGTGAAAAGTTGTAAAATCCTATCGAAATATCGAAAATATGCTTAAACTTCATATCATCGTTATTGAATAAAAGTATATCGCGATATTTATCGTTATTGAATTATCGTCCAGCACTAAAACATCTAAGATATGAACTAAGAAATACATCAACTAACAATACACTAAGCACTAATATCATAGAAAGCATTACTCCAAACAGCAGCACAAACATGAGTCTGTATGAGCAGATGGGCACGAATGAACACAGAAACATGAAACAGATCAGCAGCAACATGAAACAGATCAGCAGCAACATGTGATATTTCAAAGTGATTCTTCTGGTTAGAGATTCAGGAGTCTTAACAACCTCAGGGTAGAAGCTGTTCCTCAGTCTCTGTAGAGAGCAAAAAGAGTTAATTCAGTAATATGCTGTGGGTGGGAGATATTCAGGTGTACAGATGTCCTCCAAGGAGAACAAATTTAAACTGCTGTTAGTCAGGAGGCTATTTTATTAAAGTGGTGCATTCATTTTTTAGGTTTGTGACACAATCTTGGCCCATGTAAAACAAAGATTTACCTTCACAAATCATCTGATCAGTGCTACGCTGCTGCAGGCAGACAGATTCCAGCATTACCACAGTCATTTCCCTGAAGCAGCACTGAACTCCACCATGGAGGCGTACCCACTGCTGAACAAGAACAAGCTGAAAACTGAACTGGCTCTCATCTACAGCGATGAAGATTTCAGGAGCTGCAGTGGTGCTGTGGCTCTGTACGAGCTCTTCATGGGGAACAATCTTCATGACACCTTCTCAGAGACTGTGACTCTGCTGAAAATCCTCATCACAACTCCTATGACCACAGCTGAGTCTGAGAGATGCTTCTCAACACTGAAGAGAATAAAGACCTTCCTCAGGAACACGATGTCACAGGATCGACTCAATGCATTGGCCATGCTCTCCATGGAGAAAAATCTGGTCAAAGCCGTCCCTGACTTCAACCAAAGAGTCATTGAGAAATTTGCTTCTCTCAAGGATAGAAGGGCAAAATTTATGTACAAAACGTAGAACACTGCTTTTGTTGAAATAGTTCATTTAACTACACAGTGTGATACCTTAGCGTTTAGAGCTGAAACACTACAGAGGGTGGTGCAAACAGCAGAGAACATCACTAGTAGCAGTCTCCACAAAAAGAACATCTACCACAGCAGACATCTGTGTAAAGCACACAGCATCATCAAGGATCACCTCCAGTCTGCACAAGGGCTCTTCCATCTACTACCCTCGGGCAGACAATACAGGAATCTGTCATCACACACAAAAAGACTAAAGGACAGCTATTATCCACTGGCTGTCAGATTACTGGACTCTCAATAAATAACACTAAACAACTGGCAATAACTTTGCACCAAGCCACATCTGTGACAACAAAATTTGTTGTCACAGATGTGGCTTGGTGCAAAGATGTGGCTTGGTGCAAAAGCTAATATTTGTTGAACAAATATTAGCTTGTGACAGTAATTATGTGCAATATATATCACATAATTACTGTCACAAGCTAATATTAGCTTGTGACAGTAATTATGTGCAATATATATCACATAATTACTGTCACAAACTAATATTAGCTTCTGACAGTAATTATGTGCTATATATATATATAATATATATATGTATATATATATAGATATGTGTGTGTAGCTTAAATTACAACCTTGAACTACTTATTCATTTAAATACATCCTGTTGCACCATTGAAATTCTACCATGTTGTTTTTTACTATGTTTGTAGGACCTTGTATTACTTTTTCATTTGTAGGTACTTTATTTTTGTACCTTTATTGCATGCTTTAGTATTTTTTTTGTTTGTTCTTTGTTGTTTTAGTGAGTTAAATTGTTGGTTCTCAATCTGAGCATTTCATTGTACTGTTGGCCTAGTTTTAATCTGCATTTGATAAATAAACACCAGAAAAACTTGAAACGTTATTTTTTCATTTTTGAGAAAATAGCCCCCCCTGGTGGTTAACTGAGGAACCGCCACTGGTGGGAACATAGATCGATCGGTAAATTGAGAGCTTTGCCTTTTGACTCAGCTCTCTCTTCACCACGACAGATCGGTACAACGCCCGCTTCACTGCGGACGTTGCACCTATCCGTCTATCGATCTCACGCTCCAGTTTTCCCTCATTCGTGAACAAGATCCCGAGATACTTAAACTCCTCCACTTGGGGCAGGACCTCCGACCCGGAGAGGGCATGCTACCCTTTTCCGGCTCAAGACCATGGCCTCGGATTTGGAGGAACTGATCCTCATCCCGGCCGCATCACACTCTGCTGCAAACCGCTCCAGTGAAAGTTGGAGGAGCAGTGTGGAGGAGCAGTGTGGTTTTTAATTATCTATCAGTAAAAACGAATTATTTACAGGCTCTTATGCTGGCTCTGTTATGCTGGCTCTGGCTCTTATGCTGGCTCTTGTTTCACCTTTTTCCCCCTTGCTCCCTCACCGTAAAGAGCAGAGAGGAGGGAGGGTTGGAGGGGGAGGGAGCAGAGCGGAGAACAGACTCGGATCTACCATGTAGGCAAATGATGCCGTTGCCTGGGGCTCCCAAATCAGCAAGGGCTCCGGCCCCGCCCCGTCACCTACATCACTAACATTGCTGCTGCTTGTTAATGTACATTTAACATAAAAATAATTATAGCTACGATGAAAACGAATCATTAAAAACGCAATACAAAAACCGGTCGATTTCTGTATCCCCCTACTAAAAAATGGACTATTCCATCTTGACATCTTCCGGGTCAGAGGTGAACTCGGATGCTAACGATTATGGCTAGCTGGTTGCGCTGGGTCTTTTCATAAATCCGCAGAGAACCCCGCTGTTTCAAGCCAAATTAACCCGGCTGGAGGATTCTATTGTGTGTTCTGTGTCCACCACGCAACGGCGAGTTGTTAGTTTTATGTATTTGGGTTGCTTTTTATGTATAAATGCGGTGGCGAGACGCCCGTGTATTTGAGATTTAAAAGTGGTGTTAGGGATTAAAGATCATTCTCTTTTTTGTTAATTTCGTGGCCGAATAGAATATATGTACGTAAAGTATTAAATAAATCCTTTGATTTTTGTAATTTCATCCTCTTAGGATCATTTTAGTTACTTTTCATTAAATCTGTTGACTGCCTATAGAATTTTGGAATTGGTTTAATTTATTTTTCGGTTGCGCAACAAAAATAAATTACTATTTGTTTTTTGAAACAATATTGAATATAAATAGCGGTTTAAATTAGCTTCCCCTAATTTTCATAAGACATTTGTGCTTTTGAAATTGTGGACCTAAAAAAATTAATAAGCGTTTTAGAAGTTGTGGAACTAATTTTTTGATTAGCGTTGCCCACCACTGCTAGTAGTACACTTTTAAAGTGAAACTAAACGGGCTCTGGATCTTTAACTCCTCCCCAAGTTCAAATTCAAAATCTTCACCAAAATGGGCGTTCCGATAGACTGTAGAGGCACCGCCAAAAGGAGGGGAGGAGGTGGGGGTTAGAGGGAGTAAGTGGGTGTGGCCAGGACCGTGACATGCAGCTAGCATTAGCATAATATATGCAACATGGAAAGTGAACACAGCGACACAGGTCTTTTCTCCACCTCCCCAGTGGCGTAACTTCCTGCAGGACTGGTATGGACGCGTCCCTACCAAAGTTGACCACTAGGGGGACAGTCCCCCCCAATATTTTGTTCACATATTTTACTTTCTGTGCTGTGTATTTAACCCCATTCATGCAGCTACTCAGAAAGAAAAGAAAAAAGTTATCTCCGCTTCCCACCGTCAACGAACCCCGACAAAAAAAAAAAAAAAAAAAAAAAACTTCCGAACAGCTGTTCTGTCCAGCAGCGGCTCTGCATTTCGCGCATGCGCAGTTTGCAAGAAGCCATGACACGTAGAGGAGTCGTCTGATCACCCTACACGGCAAAATACGACCAAAAAGTAAGTAATTAAATTGTTTTGGTGCACAGTACTCATGGTGTTATTGTGTATTTACACAATTTACAGTGTGCATGCATTTCCTGAACGTAAGTAAATCGTTTTGATGACGTTTTGCGTGTAATATGTGCACAACTTCAGGCAGGGCGAAAACTACGTTTGTTTATGTGAACAGTGCGCGCGAAGTTCGTCCGAGCTTTGTGAATTTAATTTAAACAATATAATCATCCTGCTGCAGAGGAGGGAGGGATGGAGGACGAGCTGAAGAAGTGGCTGCAGATACTTCTACTAGCATATTTAGCTCCATCTACTAGCATCTCACGGTGAAGCAATGAACAAGCTGAAAACAATCTGAAAAGCTCTGAAACAGGTGGAGCACGTTCTTATTTATCTTGAAGCAGACACAGAGCCCAGCTAAAGTCTTAAAGTCCTCCTTCACTTTGGCTGTTAGTTTCAACATCAGGTGAAATACAAGCAGGTTGTTCATGCAGCAGGGCAAGAGAGGTGGCTGCCACGCTGCTGCAATACTGTGGAATAAATGCTGATAATTGTTTTACTAATTACTTTAATTAAATTTGTAATGATAGTGTGCACTTACTGTTTTTAGTTTGGAGCAAGCCTGGATAGATTGTTGTACTCAGTGCAGCAGCTCCTACAGATTAAAGTCCTCTAAATAGCTTCATTTCATTTTCAGAGTTTCTATCGGCCAAATTGTGACATCAGATGCTTAAAAGATTCTTCCCAATGGACAAAGGGGATTCAACCTGCAGGTGAGTACCGTAAATGTTGTAACTTACAAAATATGAATTATTGGGGGAATGGTGGTGCAGAGGTCAGAGAAGGTGGGCCTGTGATTGGAAAGTCTCGGGTTTAACTCCTGGCACTGTCAGCATCAAAATGTGGGTGGAAAATGTGAAACACCCACACCTACCTCCACCCTCATTTGCCCCACTCGGGGCCCTTGAGCAAGGCCCTTAACCCCCACCATCTGCTCCCTAAACAAGTCTCTCTTAAAAATGAGTTCTCGTGACTCAGTGAGACTACTCACATTCCACTCCTGTTTGGTATCAGTCAGACACCATTGCACGACTACAACTGGTCCAGAACGCAACAGCTCGATTTTTAACCAGTACAAACAAAAGAGAGCACATTACACCAGTCTTGGCCTCCTTGCACTGGCTACTGGTTCATCTTCGAATCCAGTTCAAAATTCTCTTGTATGTCTACAAATCGCTGAACAGTCCCCACCCCCCAGCTCTGTTCTCTGAGGTCAGCGGACAAGTTACTTCTCACAGTTCCACGAGTCTTAAGGTCAGAGGAGACAGGAACTTCTCTGTAACAGGACCAAGACTCTGGAATGAGTTACCTCTGCTCGTCAGACAGGCCCCCTCCCTCTCAGTTTTCAAATCCCATTTAAAGACTCACTACTATTCAGTAGCTTTCAACACCAGATGATCTGTGTTTGAACCTGTTTGCTTCACACAGGTTGGTCGTTATATTTATTATCTGCAACGTTTTTATGTCTAAATTCCGTTTTTTTACTTCATTGTGTGTGCTGCCTGTTGTTTGTTTGTTTGTACAGCACTTTGGTTGGCCTTGTCACTATGTTAAGTGCTCTATAAATAAAATGGCATGGTATGGGTATCTGTATAAATAAAGGGTAAATGAAAAAAGAAATTAAATTATGTGACAGATATTTTCAACCTTCATTAAAACATGTTGTACATTTATTCTTCCAGGTTCAGCTGACAGTGACATGCATGGAGCTGCAGAGCTGCTCGCTGGTTATCTGGACACCAACAGAACATCTGGAGTTGGACATTTCTTTTGACAAAGACTTTACAGATACACAGATGAAACTCCTCCAGAATTTTAACTTTTCAAACATGCTTCCAGCCTTGGTAGATGAATTTGTTGCAAAGAAGATGCAGCGCTGCCATAAACACAAACACTGCATTTTAAAGATATTAAGGTAAGTACATACACAACACATCAAGAGCACTGTATGAAGCTAGGGAGAAAATAACAATCTTAATTGTTGTTGTTTTTACAAACCGGATTCCAAAATAGTTGGGACACTAAACAAATTTTGAATAAAAACTGAATGCAATGATGTGGAGGTGCCAACATCTAATATTTTATTCAGAATAGAACACAAATCACAGATCAAAAGTTTAAACTGAGAGAATGTATCATTTTAGGGAAAAATATGTTGTTTCAAAATTTCATGGCATCAACAAATCCCAAAAAAGTTGGGACAAGTCCATTTTTACCACTGTGTGGCATCCCCCCTTCTTCTTACAACACTCAACAGACGTCTGGGGACAGAGGAGACCAGTTTCTCAAGTTTAGAAATAGGAATGCTCTACATTCATGTCTAATACAGGCCTCTAACTGTTCAATCGTCTTGGGCCTTCTTTGTCGCACCTTCCTCTTTATGATGCACCAAATGTTCTCTATAGGTGAAACATCTGGACTGCAGGCTGGACATTTCAGTACCCGGATCCTTCTCCTACGTAGCCATGATGTTGTGATTGCTGCAGAATGTGGTCTGGCATTATCTTGTTGAAAAATGCAGGGTCTTCCCTGAAAGAGATGACGTCTAGATGGAGCATATGTTGTTCTAGAACCTGAACATAGTTCTCTGCATTAATGGTGCCTTTCCAGACATGCAAGCTGCCCATGCCACAAGCGCTCATGCAACCCCATACCATCAGTGATGCAGGCTTCTGAACGGAGCGTTGATAACAACTTGGGCTATCCTTGTCCTCTCTGGTCCGGATGACATGGCGTCCCAGTGTTCCATAAAGAACTTCAAATTGTGACTCATCTGACCACAGAACAGTCTTCCATTTTGCCACACTCCATTTTAAATGACCCCTGGCCCAGTGCAAACATTTGAGCTTGTGGAGCTTGCTTTGAAATGGCTTCCTCTTTGCACTGTAGAGTTTCAGCTGGCAACGATGGATGGCATGGTGGATTGTGTTCACTGATGTAATAATATAGGACTTATTGGTCAGTTTACTGACTTACCTATATTTTAGAGAAGTTGGAGCAGACTTGATCTGACCCAAATTCATTCGCGAGTTCACCCTTTTTCCGGTATTAAATTGCTTTGACTGTGACTAGACAAAAATGTAATTTCACGAGAGACTTCAATTTATGTTGGTCCACCAGAAAATAGACCTTTTATTGAAATTATCATAAAAGTACATTAAACATTTGTATCGATATTAGCTCTGATTTAATAACTACGTTGAAAAGAATTCAAATTAAAACAAACAGACAGTTAGAAGCTTTCTGTTGGCACATTACTTAGTTTCACTGTTTAAAGTGAGACTAAACCCAGGTTGAGACGGTAACTCCTCCTTCCAAAATCTCCCTGAAAATGGGCGTGTCGAGAGACAAGGAAGGGTGGAGGTAGAGTTGTGCTTTTGTTCACGCCTCCACCTGCAACAACCTAAAACAAATTAAACCTCTAGCCAACAACATACACCAAGCAACAACAAAGAATAAACATGTAGATGTATTTATCTATTCCACCCATTCCATCCAAAACCAAAGGCCTAAAAATGAAAATGAAAAGAAAAATAAAACCGCTTGTCAGGAGTGAAATGCAGCATTTCCATATAAGGTATGCACTTCTCATCTCTGCAGGGGATTGGCTCTGCTTGAACCACCTGTGTGACATCACACATGAGCAGACATGTCACACATGAGCGTTTGCACAAATAAGAAAATTAAGGTGTAATCCACCAGTTCAACCCATAGAACTACCGTAAACACATTTTTAGACCAAATATTGCCAAATATTGCCAATTTACACAGATATGCACAATTATGTGAGAATAAACACAGCCATAGTGCTAGATAACATTTTAAACACATTCTAGGGAGTTTATCAGCTAAAAAAAGTTAATTTTGGGTTTAGTCGCACTTTAAGAAAAAGGAAGAAATAGGAGGAAGATTAAAGAATTGAAAGCTAAGTTAACCGAAGTTAATTATTTTGAAACTACCAGGGTGGCACCTTCCCAAACAGGTCCGGCTGTACTTCAGAGCGTTCAGCATACAAACAAAGCCTCTTTACCTGGTGACGATAGTCCCTTGGAGATGAGGGCTGAGAAGTTTGTGGACACTACCGGACTGTGTGGTCCAGCTCACGTCCAGTCGACTTCCGTGTATGGCTGATTCAGACGAACGGGAGCACGCTTTCACGAACAGGAACAGAGCCAAGCTCACTGACTGATTTTCAAAATAAAACTCCAGAAAACAAATTCTTTCAGAAATGAGTGTTTTGAGGCACAGCAAGGCTTTGCCGTGACTCCAGCTGAGACGTGGGTCTAATTGACACAATGACCAGGACGTTTCCAGCTTTTTCCAGAGGAGAAAACCAGTTGTTAGCAAGTTCTCCCCTTCGACACTAAAGTGAAAATGCAGGAAGTGGATCTTTATATGGGAGGCGGGGTCTCCCCCACCTCCTCAATAACTATTGACTGGTTTAACAAAACAACGGATGGAGTTTTCATCCCATAGGCAGAAATGTCTCTGACGGACAACAGGAAAACTGTTTACAGAATCGGCCAGATGGCCGCTTGTGAACACAGAGAATATTATGGCTAACTTTCACAGACAAAACAGAGAAGGAAGTTGCAAGTTAAAAGTTTACCCTGAACTGTGCCATAATATTAAAACCTGTTTGTTCTGCAGAAATAAACCAGCAGAAGGGTCAAACTCATGCAAGTAACAGATCATCATTAAATGACAAAAAGTATACTGTAGATCAATTCTGAATTAACACACAATAAAAAGAAAGTTCAATCTGATTAATTGGTGTCCATTAATTCAAAATAATTGTAACCAAAATGGTGTCCACTTGTCTCCTTGAGAGCTTCAAGAAGGTGTAACACAGAGAGTTTCAGAGAGATGTAGAAAGGTTTAACTCCAATACGGACATGAGGGTCCTATATCTCTACAGTCCCCCTTTTTGGAAATCATCGCCTGTCCTTGGAGATGAGTTCCAACACGAAAGGATACCACCGAATGTCTCTGACCTCTATGTAATCCAGCAAGTGGAAAAAAAAAATCAAAAGTTCAAAATTATACTCCCATAATGTTTTTGGAAATTCCATACTGTTCGTAGGTAATCCCATTGCGGCAAGCTTTTAATCCTTTGGAAAACATAGTCTGTTAACCCATGGAAAACTGAGTCTGTGATCCCTTGGAAAACAAAGTCTTATAATCCACAACGGTAAATCCACAACGATGGGGGTTATTGATTTCATCAGCAAGAATGGTTTTTAATCAGCATGTAGAGGGGATCCCTCGATTGAAGCAGAGGAGGCGGCCCTTGGATGAAGGTTGAAGACCAACGTTGGATCAGCAGGTCCCCACATCGAAGGTTGCAGGCTGGATGGCTTCCAGTCGGTGCCACCCTGGTTCAATGTGTCATGCAATTATGTGGTTTTAGGTGGGCTTATGATTGGGATTCTACATTAAGCCTTACCTATATGCACCTGGTATGTAAGCTATCATGGATTAGATCAGCTAAAATTACCAATTAAGGGGTGGATCAATGCTGTAAAAATCAGATATAGGGATCTATACCTATAGAAATGTGGAGGGCTTCTGTAACGAAGGCCTCTTCTTTCAAACTATTCCTCCATTCATTATTTAGTTTAGGTTAAACTAAAATAAAAAAAATGAAATCTAGTTTGGTCTAAATGTCTGTTGTCTTTTAGACGAACGACGCAAGATTTGGTATTCCCTATAAATTTTGAAGTCTATGGCGAGACTCATCAAAATGAATAGATCTAGAATAGAAACGATCGAATCGGTTCTACCTAAATGATTGGGAGATCAGTGTAGATTATAGTACCTTAAGTAGTATTAATCTACCATGACTCATCAAAGATTGAGATCTTTAACAAAATGAACAGCATGTTGGCATCCAGTTCGTCTTTAGACTGAGTATTTTTGTCTGGATCAGTCAGGTACAGTATCATGGAGTTGATAGCAGGATCCGACTGCTGTAGTTGGATGATGTCTGGGTCAGTCAGTGTAGGTCGTACAGAGACTGCGTTGTCAGCAGGTCTGGCTGCGGGCCTGTGCATGTGTGACTGCCATAACCTCAACAGTAGGTTGTATTGGCAGAGTCTTGATTAACCAGGAGGGGTCAAAGGACCATAGCTGACCGTCGTCGGCTCCTTCCTTGGCTAAAGAATCTGCAATGTCATTGTAGTGCTTGTCATCGCCTGGGACTCTTGAATGTCCTGGAACTTTCTTCCAGTAGATCTGTAAGTCGTGTGATGTCACCAAGTGATCACACGCTATGAAAAGCTCTTTGTGTTTGACCACTTTTCTGTCGCTTGTTAGGAAACCATTCTGTTTCCACACAGCGAGGTGACAAGCGAAACTTAAACGAGCATAGTTAGAGTCAGTGCAGATGACTAGCGTCTTGATGGAGTGTTCTACTACCATCTGGAGAGCTATTAGGATTCCTGCAATCTCAGCGTACTGAGAAGTCTGAGAGCCTAATTTGTAGCTGAAAGTAATATGTTCTTGGACATGGGCATGACCTACCATCACCCCCCTGTGGTTATGGGGGACCACGAACACAGGTGAGGACGTCCGTCCATGGGCACAAGTTAGGATGCCATTGTTTAGTTTAAGCTGTTTTCGCAGCTGAGAGTAGACAGTACACAGGAACCTTATAGGTTTCGGCCAACGTATCTTCATACATTTACCTCTATCTGTGTAATTCAGGTGTGTCTCAAACGTCCGTGCAGTCGCAGGTAGGCATGTAACGGTTGTAGTGGGTGTACCGAACCGTTTCGGTACACCACGTTCGGTTCGGTCCACCTGCGTACCGTTTCGGTTATTTTTTCACTCATTAAACGTTCTTAACAGGGGAATTTATGCACCGTGGAACAAAATTTCCTGGGCGCGTTTCAGCACGGAGCTATTATCGTGCGGCACGCGCAACATTTAGCCGTTAGCATCTCGTGCGGTCTCCTGTTTGTGAACGTTGTAGCTTTCTTGTTAAAAGACGAGCGCACACGCAGCTTGTGTGGACGTTGCTTCATGAAGACTCTGCAACAGCAACACGTCTAACGTGAACGCGCTGGAAACTATGTCATCCGAACGTGAACGAAGAAACATCAGCTGTATTAAAACTACTTCATCCGAACGTGAACGAAGAAACATCAGCTGTTGCTGAAACAGCGCTAACAGCTGCATTAAAACTACTTCATCAGGTAATCAGAGCGGTCCAGAGCAATAACACAAGCTGTATGAGTTTTTAAATCTCTGAATCTGTCTGAACGTTGTTATATGCGCAGGGTTTAAAGTTACTGAGCGTCACTATGAGACATTCATCATGTCAACACTTCAAAAAGTTCAGCTCTTTATGAAAAAACTAACTGATGTTGTCAACAAGCCCTGGACCAGATTAAAGCCCTGCCATGATGATGAAGAGTGAGCGATTCAACCGTTCAAGAGGTATTGTTCTTTTATTATTATTATCTAAATAATCTTTTTTTTTTTCAAATCGTAATCTTGTTTTTTTTTTTACTTCTTGTTTTTTATTTCCAGTCTGTGACAACTGCTTTCTCTTCCACTTCAGGGAAATCCACCTGCAGCTAAGAAGTGTGTGATGACTGAACTGAACTCTGAACTCTGAACTGAACTGAACTGAACTCTGAACTGTTCCCACAGTCCCACCTGTCCCACCAAGAAGAAGTTGTGAGTACAGTAATGAGGACAAATACAGCTACACTGCTGCTACTGGACAAAAACTTGATTAGTTAGACTGTAAACAGTCTGTTGCTGCTTATTGTTCTAGTTCTGACTGTTATTGTATTTATTAAGATTTGTATTATTGTTCATATACAGGTAGTCCCCGACTTACGAGCGCTCTAACTTACGAGGATCCGGACTTACGAGCTGGCAAATTTTTGGAAAAAACGCAAAAAATACTGAGTTTTTCTGTGTTTTTTCACCACAGTTCGTTAGCTAAACATGTGGACACACGTTTCCGATCATTTTTATGCACTCATAAGCAGTTTTTCGATGAAAAACGAGTGTTTGTAGTCGCGCTAGCAAAACCGTTCCAACTTACGAGCGAAATTCCGGACTTACGAGACACGTGGCGGCCGTTCCAAGTTACGAATTTTCGCTTTACGAGCGCCTCGGAGGAACGGAACTCGCTCGTAAGTCGGGGACTACCTGTAGTTTATTTATTGTAGAGTGCTGTTTATTTAAAATATCATCCAAATGGGTCACTTTTATTTATTACTACAATACAATACAAACATATTTTTGGCATATTTTCAAAATACTGTAAACATTTTGTAAGTCTTTATTTTGTAAAAAAAAAAATAATTTTGTACCGAAAATAAACCGAACCGAGCCCTCCTTGTAGTTGAACCGAACCGAAATGTGATTTTAGCGTACCGTTACACCCTTAGTCGCAGGTGTATCTGATTTGTCAGTCTGCGATGAGTCACTGTCGTTGTAGTGTGAGTTTGCCCCCCCCCCCCTGTCTGATGAG
>JBBPBX010021271.1:0-22514 GCA_038048925.1 Garcialebias charrua
GGGGAAACTAAACAGCCACTGGCCAAAAGGATGGCCCAGCACAGAAGATCAACATCATCAGGTCAGGACTCTGTGGTCTACACTCATCTCCAGGCCAGCGGTCACTCTTTCAGGGATGAAGATGTTCACATCCTTGATAGAGAGGAACAATGGTTTGAGAGAGGAGTAAAGGAGGCCATCTTTGTGAAAAGAAACCGTCCATCATTAAACAGAGGTGGAGGCCTCCGGGTTCAACTGTCCCCCTCTTACAATGCTGTTATTGCTAGTATCACTCAGCCCTCTGTGAATAGCAAACAACCATCAGGGTGTTAACGATCCATCGTCAGGCTGATGGTCCTCCTTGATCATGTGAGCAGCTGGTTTCGGCTGTCATCAGCCAACTGGTTGATCCACTGTGGGAGGGTGCTATTTATAAGACTGAGCTGAATACAGCTTCTCAGACTGAGGAAGTCTTTCGGACGAAAGACGAAACGTTTCTACAGTTTTTTTTTTTTGCTTTGAGACTTAGCTTTTTTGTGTGTATATATATGTGTTAAAACATGGGGTTAACCCTTGTTATTCTGAGGGCTATGTTAACTGCAGAGTACATTTTTTTCTTCAGTGGTAAATGTTGCATTTCTTGTGTTTAATCCATGTACAGGCAGGACTCAGAGAATTCGGAATTTAAAGTAGAATAAATATATTTAATGCAAAACTGATGTGCTGCAAACTTACATGAACTCAGGGGAGACAGACTAGGAGGTAGAAACAGGACCATGCAGGATATTCCCCCAACAATGCTAATGACAGACAATGACAAACACCTGGGGAAGGACAACAGGTGGAGGAGGCAGGAGCTGATTACATGAGGGAGACACACTGAGGAGAGCAGGACAGGAGACAAAAAAATATACAAATCCTCACAGTAAAAGGGTTAATCAAATTAGTTTTAAGATACAAAAATACACAAGTGGAACTAAGCAGAAGTGGAACAAAAGTTCATGCAAGAATACAGATAAAATCTCAAAAGTCCTGTTGAACGATAGTGCTTTCATTTATCGTTTAAATCTGATATTGGAAATCAAGAAATATAGTGCCCGATGAAGAAAGCGCATCAGCGATTCTACTTCCTCAGGCGGCTGAGACGAGCTGGTCTGCGAAGCTCATTCCTCACCTCCTTCTACAGGTGTGCAATGGAGAGCATCCTGTGATCCAGCATCAACGTGTGGCATGGAGGCTGCACAGCTGCAGAAAGAAAAGCTCCACAGAGAGTGGTGAAGGCTGCACAGAAGATGTTGGAGTCAGCCTCCCCACCATCACAGACATTTACACCTCTAGATGTAGGAAGAGGGCCACCTGCATCATGAAGGACCCCACTCACCCAGCACACTCATGTTTTGCCCCGCTCCCCTGCAGGCAGGAGGTTAAGGATCATTAAGTGTAGAACCACTAGACTGAGGAACAGCTTCTACCCTGAGGCTGTTGGACTCATGCATTTCTAATCAGGTTTATCATTGTGGGACAAAAATAAAATCACTTTAATGTTACTTTCATTGTTGATATGTGCTGCTGATCTCATGCTGCTGATTATTACATGATGCTGCTGTATTCATTTGTAAACATCCACCCACAAAGACTCGTGTTCGTACTGCTGTTACTCGGTGTATTGTTTGGCACTGTAGGGATATTGCAGCGGTCAGTTTTGCTGACTGTACAATATTCCAGATGAAAGATTTGAGTAGATTTTATCTGACACAATCTTATCATCAATATTCACGAGTTCTCTCTTTTTAGATTAATACCTATAATTCTGTGCCTTGGAGGTGAGAATGTAAAGACATGAAACGTCAATTTATGAACTGAATCATTTAATTAACAAATCATTAAATTACACCACACATTTGTACATGATTGGTTGATCATTTTCCCTATAATTAACTTAGCACAGATGAAATACGCGTCCGTAATTTCATAGGAACAACAGAATGAAGTCATGGGTTTTAATAACTTATATCTCTGTTGGCACAATAACTTAAAGTTTAGTTACTCAAAGTAAGAAAGTTTCAGAGTAGAGAAAATGGAGGAGGAAGAAAATGGAGGATGAGGAGAGGCATTATCTTGACGCGTTTTAACCAGAAACATGGCAGCTCTCCGGCCGATCTCGGCTACACATTGGTACCCTTGGTAAAGCATATGACGACCTTGTTACCTCGTGAAGATGGTCAATCCCCAGTTGGTCCAACTGGCCAGTTTGTTTACCGTTCTCAGCGTCTCCAGACTTCTGCCTTGACTCGAACCGAAAGTAACGGCAGTTCCTGGTTTGTGTCAAGATAAGAGCTTCCTTGGAAGGAATCTCACTAAAAGAGAGCTTTTTCAGCTGTTGAAGATGACATAACTTGGCATGTTATAAGTCTTTAACTGAATGACGTGGTCATTAGCGTGTTGACCAGACGATCATCAGTTCTTTGGAGAAGACCATGGTTTTGAGGCTTACTCCAGCAGACTCAGTCAGTTCCAGCAAAAGCTTAGAACTTTAAGAAAGGATCTGAGATGAGACTTGTTCTTCCCCCATTGGTCCAAACGAACCAGTGGATGAAGGTCACTCAGATAGGAGAGGATCATTTTTTTTTTTTTCCATTTATAGATGGCCTCCCTTCACACCTTTTAGCCATCCTCTCACTCCAATATTTTTTTTAAGAGAGAAAGAAAGAAAAGAGAAAGTAACACAACAAATCAACAATTATCAACCAAAAGAGCACAAGGCAAACACACCCAACCTCCGTCCACAATCCCGCAAAGCACATGACAGAACACAACAATGGAACATACATGCATAAAGACTAATAATATTCATGAGCTTGCAGTAGAATTCTATAAATACACATACCCATATCTACAAATATATATATAGTATACATACATATACTTTTATATTCATTTATATACCCATCTACATATCTGCATATATCTATATATACATCCCTGCATCCATTTGTGTGTGGTTGTGAGCATGCATAAGTGAATAAGGTTCCTCCAATAGAACATTTAGTAGCGACTGTGAAGCATCAGAGATCCGTCCCCCCAAAGCCCGAGGCAGACGAAGGAGCGATCAAAGCCCAAGACCCCAGGAAGGACCCCGAGCCCAGAGTCCCCAGGACCACCCGAACAGGACGAGCCACTAGCCCACTCCCCAGATCCTACCAAGGGGAAGAACCGGACGAACCCCTACCAGCGACCACATACAATGACCCCCCGGGGTCGCCCGCGACAAATTCACAGGCCCCCGCCGGAGCCCGCTGCACCGACGTAGCCCCAGGGCCGGTCACCGAGGCCCGGGCACCGGGGACGCCCACCCCTCAGGCCCAGACCCGACCGGACCAGAGGGCACGAGCCCCACCAAGCAGCCACCAGGCCGAGCCGACAAACGCCCAAGCGCCCAACCCCAGATAGTGAGGGCCCCAAGCACGCCCGCAGGCAAAGGAACACCCACCAGGGGGGCCACGCGGCAGGAGCGCGACACTAAGTAGCCTCAGAAGTATCAGAGAGGGGGCAGTCCAAGACCCAGCCTGACACTTAAACATTCATACACAGACACACTCATTCAGACCCACCCTCATCCTCACCCTCAGTCACAGAAAGACAAACAATAACGACACGTTCCATTCATAATCCCGATGCACACTCTATACCCCCTAGGTCCAAGACATGTACCTGCTCCCTGCGTGGGGCAGCCCACATCCAAACCCAGGAGGTAGGCCCATTCATTCTGGGGTGGAGAGTATCAGACATCCAAGATCCGGCCCACCCCGCGCCCTGCCGACAGGACAGGACAGGACACCCGAGCCCAAGCAGCCCCAGGGGGAGCGCACTGCCAGCCCCGCCCACGGCGAACCCGCAGGCCCCGAACTTAGCTTAGAACTTTAAGAAAGGATCTGAGATGAGACTTGTTCTTCCCCCATTGGTCCAAACGAACCAGTGGATGAAGGTCACTCAGATAGGAGAGGATCAGTTTTTTAGAACAGAGAAGAAGTTGTTTAGAATGAAGAGAGAGAACAGATTAGACTGGAGCCAGCTTCATAAAACAACTGATTAAAACTGTGTTCTAACTTCTAACAAAACTGATCGAGTTCAGTCTGACATATTAATTCACTTTCACCGTTTGATTCATCATATGAAGAAGTGATCATTATTTTGAAATAACATTGGATTCAATAATGCTTATACAAGTAACACAAGGTTATTCATTAACACAAAAATAGAGGAATAAGAGAGTCTCTTATGACTTATTGTGTTTTGATTCAAAATAATGTAATAAAATAGTGTCCACTTGTCTCCTTGAGAGCCTCAGAAGCCGTGTACCACTCAGAGTTTCAGAGAGACGTGAAAAGGTGCAAACCCAGGTCAGAGATGAGGGGTCTATCTCACTACAGCACTATTAATGACTAGCGTATATCTTAGATCTTTTAGCCTACCATTTGGCATTTTGGAACCTTATGTGATGCGAATGACAATAAAGAACCTCGACTTGACTATCCACCTTATTCCTACGCCCCATGATGCCTTGCGCGAATTATGTGAACGACTTCCGCTGAAAGTCAGAACCGGCACTTTTGTTACACGCTAGCAACGCGCTAACCGGTTTTCGTCAGAGGTTTTAGGTCATAAAATATGTGGGAACATAAACTATCACAACTCAAATGTAGAGATATTGTTTTACCGCTACCTACAGCTGTTGAGGGGTGGGAGGACGACTTGAAGAAGTGGCCGAAAATAACGTACACTAGCATGTTTAGCTACTAGCATACTTAGCTACTAGCATACTTAGCTACTTTGACAGTTGCTTCAGATGGCGAAGCGATGAGCAATCTGAAAAGCTCTGAAGCTTATTAGTATCTTCACAGTAACAAGGTTGGTCCTGTTATGTTAAGAGAGGTGGGACACTTTATTTAAACAAACATAAAGCCCAGTCTAAGCATTAAAAATCCACATCTCCAGGTCCAGCTAACAATGATGTTGCTTTGGACTTTTGAGCTGCAAGATGTTTATCTGGACACCAACTGAGCACCTGGAGCTTGACATTTCTTTTGACAAATACTTTACTGATTCACAAATGAAGCACCTTGAGAACTTTTAATAAAATACAGTAAATGAAAACAAATAATGAAATAGACAGGAAACGATCTTTAAAAACTTGATAATGACAAAAGTGACATTTAGATAGAAACAGTAGTTTAATCCAAAATTAACTGATATAGTGCACACAAAAACTAACCTTGTAAGAAGGTTAACAGTCAACTATTGTACATAACAAATGAATCATTTTAGCAAATACTTTTCTAATGTAATATAGTTAACATTGCATCCTTTAAAAAACATGTTGAGTTGTGTTACGTTTACAGCAAGTACACCAGTACTGTACATGTTTGAGAAAAATGTTTACATTTAATGTCTTCTCACTTCTCACTTGAAATAAGCTGGCATCCTTTGCGTGTGAATGCTGGAACGATTACATTGACACCATAGCTCTTGCAGCAGGTCCCTCACTGTGAAACCACGATCACCCATCACCTCATCTCCAGCACGCAGATAGTCCAGAAACCCAGAGTTCTGTGTTATATACCTGTCACTGCATTTACCACCATAAGCATCTGAAATAAACATGATTATTCCAGAGGGAGAAACAGCCAATAAATATTTCACAGTGTTATTTGCATGTATGATTCACTTCTGGAGTCCAAGTTTTTAGCTTTCTGCAAAACATGTTGCTTTAATTGTTTCACGGGGCAACCATAGAATAAGGTCGTTGGTTTGTTCTGACATTATGTCAATCCACATTCCAACAGTCATGCTGCATGTGACTGGTGGTGTTGAGCAGCTCCACACTCTCATCAAGCCCATCTGAAAGTAAGAGTACAGTATACAAACTTTAGGGTTCATTTATGAACACACACACACACACACCTATATTATATATATATATATATATATATATATATATATATATAAACACACACCTATATTATATATATATATATAGATATATAGATAGATATGTATAAATAAACGCACACACAGCATACATATAGGTGCGTGTGTTTATTTGCCAGTTATGAACGAAAATATTAGTATAATTTAATTACTGACTACATAAAATCATAACACTAAAAGCTGTCTCTTAAATCATACCTGGTGTTCTCGATCATCTGGAGGATACAGAGTCTTTTTTCAGGTGGTTTCTCGTAGCCCAGCCACAAAGAAGGATGCAGGTTTTTGTTTTCGGAGCATGTTCAACACACACTAGTTGCAGCCACAAATTCAGCTTCGTCTGATTATTCATACAGCCACGAACAGCGCAACAGGTACCCGAGCTCCTCAAGACATCTTCGTGACAATATTAGCTCGAAATAACAGAAAACAGAACTTCAACAGAACTTCTACGATGCGCGCAGATTAGCAAGCAAACAACGAGGAGCCAATGCAAAAATTCTACTTCCGGGGTCAAACGGAAGTACGGCACATTATCGCTTCTACAGTGACACCCCCAAGAATAAGGTGGATAACAAACTATTCATCAAAGGCATTCTGGGTAAAAAAAAAAAAAAAAACTGTTAATCATGTCCCAAATATACTTCAGCTCCTCCTTTTTCTCTGGAGGACATCTTTTTAGTCTTCGTCCCACTGGTTTAACCAACTTGAGCTGCTGTCAGTATTTCAGCACAATTTTTATGACAGTTATCAGCTTCTTAGTGGGGTGGAGGAGGTGACATGTTTGGACTTCCATATATGAAGTTGAAGCGAGTCAGTGTTTTTCTTTCACGAATGGCACAGTTCCCCAGCTGGTTCCATTCAGCTAATTCCTGTGTTAGGCAGCAGTTGTTGAAGTCATCCATAACTAATAGTACATGGTGCGTTCACCTCACCCTGAAATAAAAAGTTAAATGTTTTTTTATTTATGTTGTTTTGTGAGCAACAGCAACTTACTTTTAAAAAGTTAGTATTTTACTTGATGTAAGTAGACTAAAGCATTAGTTTAAAAAAAATGTAAAATGTTAGCACAATAACGTCTAGAACATTATATTCCTAATAATTTGAATCATTTGAGTTTGTTAAGGAAGCCCATTTCAATCATGAAAGAAAAAATAAAAGCCCAACAGGAAGTCATAATTTCGACTTTTAAAGTCATAATTATGGAAAGTCATAATTTGGAGTTTTAAAGTCATAATTACGAGAATAAAAATCATAAATACGAGTTTTTAAGTCATAATTATGAGAATAAAAATCATAATTACGAGTTTTTAAGTCATAATTATGAGAATAAAAGTCATAATTTCTAGTTTTAAAGTCATAATTACAAGAATAAAAGTCATAATTACGAGTTTTAAAGTCATAATTTTGAGTTTTAAAGTCCCAATTAAGAGTTTTAAAGTCATAATTATGAGAATAAAAGTCATAATTTCGAGTTTTAAAGTCATAATTTTGACTTTTCTTATTTAATTTTGAAGTTCGACCCTTGCTGGACACCGTGTTTCCACAGGGATGCAATTTCGTGTCGGACACTGGTAGTTCCCTTATCAGTCAGGTCACTGCGGTGCAACACCATGACTATGGGAATTGCACCTCTGCGCGGTTCACCTGAAGTAATACAATCACGCCTTTTAAGGCAAGTGGGCGTCAGCGTCACCAAGGGCCCGCCCCCCTGGTATAAGAGACACTGACTGCCCACGAACGTCCTCTTTTGCCCTTCACCTCGCTTCACACCTGAACTTCGCAGAACTCCGTGTGACTGGATCGCTCGACTGGAGGTGAGCTCGCTCCCTGCCCAGAGTGTCACGGACTTCCCTGCGAGCACTTTGTTTAGCGGGATGTTATCCTAATGCTGTCAACATAGATTTCCACTTTTTCATTGAACGTTTTTCCTGCTGTTTGTCGTCCAGTTTAGCGGACGCTATCTGCGCCACACGCTACCTGCTAAGCTAACGGAGCTAGCGGGTTAGCCACTACAAGCAGCACATCGAGAGGATTCAACGTTTCTGGCTGTTTTGTCGTCCAGTTTAGCGAGACGCTATCTGCGTAACACGTTACCTGCTAAGCTAATGGAGCTAGCTGGTTAGCTACCACGAAAGGCTAAGTGAGAGGATTCCACTTTTTCCGCTGTTTTCATCGCCCAGTTTAGCAAAATGCTATCTGCGCCACACGCTACCTGCTAAGCTAACGGAGCTAACGGGTTAGCCAACTCGAACAGCGTAATGAAAGGACTTTTTCAAAACCAAGTTTAGCATAGACTAACTGGTAAAAACACAACACTTCTTCTCGACAATGGCTCCGGAGAAGAACAAGAGGAAATTGAAGAACTCCAACAAGACTAGCAGGCTAGCGAGCAACGGCTCTCGACCCTGCCCCAACAAATGTGGCTATTTCATATCGGCGGCAGACACTCACGAGGCCTGTCCGTTCTGCCTGGGAATGGTCAACGCAAAGACAGCTTTGGTCTCCCCCGAATCTTGCACTCACTGCAACCAACTGCGTGAGGCGGCGAGACGTAGACGTGTGGACTTCGTGGCCAAGGCCATGGACAGTTCCACCGCGGCGCGAGAACTGCTCCTCACAGAGGCCCACACTCCCACATCGGAGTTGGAGGCAGATGAAATGGAGGACAGCGGCACTGGAACCTGGGGTGAGACCATGGAGGTTGTTGCCCCCATGGGGGACTCCACAGTAGAGTTCGACACGAGGGACCTGATGCGAGCCAACGAGCTCTCATTATCAGCCTCGGGCGAAATTACTGACAACGAGGCGGACAACAGGGAGGACGGAGAGGAAGAGGACTTCTCCCAGAGCACAGTGGCAGATCAACCAGAGACAGACATTTCCATCCCCGCTCTGTTTGAGCTATGCCGCAGAGCCGCGGACACCTTAACATAACTTGGCCAGAACCCCCACCTCGACAACATTTAACGAGGCTGGTGGGAAACTTCTTTTACACCAAGCAGCAGTCGGCCATGAGGCAAAGGATGCCGATCTTTCCCGACTTCCAGACTGAGCTGACGCACACCTGGGCTGAACCCAGGACCCCCTGACACTGCCTCTCTCCTAGTTTATGGACGTGGATAGAATGGAGGCGGCGGGCATGGCCTACATTCCTCAATTGGGGGAGACTTTGGCGGCTCACCTGGTCCCCAGGACGTCGACTTTAAAGCTCACTCTGCCCAGCAAAGCCTGCCGTGTGTCAAGCTTACAGCTCGAGAGGAGCTACCGAGCACAGGGCCTCGCTGTGCGTGCCATGAATGCCTCTGCAATGATGCAAGCCCACCTGGCCGAAAAACTTTTGGAGCTCCAGCAGACCTCAAACAAAATAAAAACGACCGATGTTCTGGACGAGGCCTGAAAGGCGACAGACTTTGTCCTCCGCCTCATGGGAACTTTAGCCATCGCTCAAGGAAAAGCCATGGCCGAGACGGTGATCGCTCATGGCCGAGACGGTGATCGCTATCCAACCCACAGGCCTGTTCGGCGGGACGTTGGAGCGCATCCAGAGCAGACTGGATCAGCGGAGGAAACAAGAAGAAGCCCTAAGAGAGGGGATGCCCAGAAAACACTTTGTGTAACCCAGAGAATCAAGCAGGCACAGGGGCCAACAGCAGCGACACCACTCCACCACACATCGACTAGATCATGAAAAGGCCAAACCGAGAGAGAGAGAGAGAGAGAGAGAGAGAGAGAGAGAGAGAGAGAGAGAGAGAGAGAGAGAGAGAGAGAGAGAGAGAGAGAGAGAGAGAGAGAACCCGCCTCAGAGCCTCCACAAACGAGCCAGGCTTGGTAGAAGAAAAGGTTTGTGCCACGCCAGGCAGGACCTCGACGGTCTTCTTCAACAAACCGTGACAGACAACAGAAGTCAGCCTGAAACAGGACTGCTTCACCACCATTTAGGCATTTCCACCCAAAGGGAAAAGAGGAAAGCCAAACTTTTAAGAATACCAGCTGTTGTGCTAAAGAAGCCACGATTAACTGGTGTAGAACATGTAAAAACACAAAATCACTCAAATGTTTGTGTAACAAAGACAAATTGTTGTTTGAGCAAGAAAATAAAGTCTCAGAAAACACAAAATGTTTTGTGTCCTGTCTAAGCTGTAGGGGGAAAACACAACACCTTTTTATGCAAAACGTGTCAATATGAAGTCAAGGGGACCGGTTCACACACCCGGCTTCCCCCACTCTAATAAGGCACAGTCTCCTAGGAGACATAATGAGCCCTTGCAGGGGGTCAGAGACCTGTCTGTCAAGGAGACAGACTCTCTGACCCCAGCAGTGGGACAGACAAGCCTGCTGAGGAGCAGGTGGGGGGTGGCACTCACAGGCCGCCCTCCCCCCTCACACACAAGGTCAACATGCCCTGTAGGCTGACAGCACGGGCTGCAACGTGGGAGGCATGCAGGCCAAATCCCTAGGTCATGTCAATCATAACTCACAGATACAAATTGCAATTTTTCAAGAGGCCACCACCCTTTCTGGGAGTGGTGAAGTCAGCCATAACACCATCTCGCGCTCACGTTCTGAGAGAGGAAATTTGTTCCATGATGCAGAAAGATGCAATCAGGACAGTTTCTGCTCACGATGTAAACAGAGGGTAATTCAGCAAGTACTTCGTCATTCCAAAGAGAGGGGGCGGTCTCCGGCCGATTTTGGATCTCAGAAGTCTAAACAAAAGGATACGAACGTTCAAGTTCACCATGTTGACCTTAAAACAGGTACTCTACTCAGTACGCCCGATAAACTACTTTTGCAGTGTGGACTTAAAGGATGCCTTTTTTCACATCAGCATCCGTAGTAAACACAGGAAATTCCTGCGTTTTGCCTTCGAGAATAACTCTTACGAGTTCCTGGCCTAGCCCTTTGGCCTAAAAACCGCCCCAAGGACATTCACGAAATGCTTGGAGGTAGCTCTGGCACCCATGAGGAGCCAGGGCTTCAGATTTTTGAATTATCTTGACGACCTGTTGGTTCTTGGAGACAGCATGGTCTAGGCAAAAGCACACACAGACATGGTGATGCATCACCTGAAATCACTGGGTTTTGTCATAAACCTGGAGAAGAGCAGTTTGGCTCCATCTCAGATTTCTGTTTTTCTGGGAGTAGAATTGAACTCCATTCTGTACAGGGCACGGCTCTCAGAGGCACGGGTGGCAACCCTTCGGCTCTGCTTAGCATGTGTCCAGCTGGGCAAGATGGTGTCTCTCAAACTGTGCCAACATCTGTTGGGCCTGCTGGCTGCATGAATCGTTTGTGTTCCTCTGGCCTTATTACATATGTGCTGGTGAAGATTCTCAGTCGTCCAGGACATGATAAATCAAAAAGGCGTTCAATTCAAGATCAACTGGACTTTATTTGTAACAGAAGACGTTTCACTCATCATCCGATAAGCTTTCTCAATTCTTTGAAATAAAATAAAGTAATAAAGTCCAGTTGATCTTGAATTGAACGCCTTTTTGATTTATTACATATGCTACCTTTGCAGGTCTGGGTCAACAAGCAGCTGGACCTCGTCCCCCCCTCATCAAACGAGGGAGATGAAAGTCAGCTCGGAATGTGTGAAGGCCCCGGAGCCATGGAACAACCCCACATTGTTCAGCAGAGGAGTCACACTGGGCCAGGTATTGTCCCGAGTCCTGGTGACAACAGATGCGTCAAAAACAGGGTGGAGAGGGGGTTCTGCAGGGACCAGTATGCCCGTGGGGTCTGGACCCAAATGGAGGCCCAGTTACACATACATTTCCTAGAGCTACTAGCAATGTTTTTGTCACTGAGACATTTTTACAGAAATGGCCTAGTCAATCACCGGCACGTCCTGATAAAATCAGACAACAGGTGCACTATCGACTACATCAACAGGGAGAGGGGAACACGGTCCTTACCCCTCCTGAGGCTGACACAGAAGTTGCTCACATGGTGCAACTCCCAGATCCTGTCACTGAGGGCAACTCACGTGCCAGGGGAGCTAAACCACGGGGCAGACACCCTATCAAGAGGGGCCCTCCTCCCCTCAGAATGGTGCCTGAACCCACGTATCGTGGACCAGATCTGGACACGATACGGGAGAGCAGACGCAGATCTGTTCGCCTACAGCAACAACACTCACTGCGTTCTGTACCACTCCATACGGGACGTGAACCCACCATTGGGGATGGACACCCTGGCATACAGCGGGCCAGTAGGGAGGTGGTATTACGCGTTTCCTACCGTCCCCTTGATTCAGGCGATGGTGGAGCATGTACGCAGGGGAGCTCTCTCTCTAATATTGATAGCTTTCAAGTGGCCAATGAAAGCATGGTTTGTAGAAGTGATCTCACTTCTGGTAGGAACACCTTGGCAGATACCCCCACACAGGGACCTGCTGACCCAGGTCCACAGGGATATTCTGCATCCACGTCCAGAACTGTGGCAGCTCTGGGTCTGGCCACTGAAAGGGACCAGTTAATGGCTTCCGGACTACCCAGTAATGTGGTAAACATAATACAGGGAGCGAGAGCACAGTCCACACAGACGCTCTATGCACGTAAGTGGCGTGTTTTTGAGAGCTGGTGTCTGGAGAGTAATATTGCTCCATATTCCTGTGACTTAGTGCTGCTCCTCACCTTTCTGCAGGACCTGCTGGAGAGAGAACGCTCCTTTTCAACCATAAAGGTCTTCTTGTCAGCCATCTCGGCATGCCACGAAGGCTGGGGAGGTAAATCGCCTGGTGCCCACCCTCTAATGATACGATTCATGAGGGGCGTACTGAGAAAGAGGCCTTCAAGCTGGACTTTGGCCTCTGAATGGGACCTGCATTTAGTCCTGGACGCCTTGTGCGAACCTCCATTCGAGCCTCTTAGCAGCATTAAGATAGACTTGTTATCTTATAAGACTGCATTGCTCTTAGCTCTGTGTTCAGCAAAATGCGTGGGTGATCTCCACACATTATCTGTGCATCCAATGTGCACCAGATTTGCCCCAGACAGGTCAAAGGTCACCCCGCGGCCAAACCCCGCGTATATGCCAAAAGTCCCGACTCTAAACCCCAGAAGTCTGGACTTCGAATTGTCAACTTTTCCTCCTCCCCCTGTTCTAACTGCAGAACAGAGGCGTCTGAACGCACTCTGCCCTGTTAGGGCCCTGAGCGTCTACATGGAGAGAACTGTCAGTTGGCGCAAAACAAACCAATTGTTCATATCATTTGCTAATCCTGCCGCAGGCAGGGCTCTGTCCAAGCAGCGCCTCTCACACTGGGTGACTGAGGCCATAAAGAGGGCATACAGCAGCAAAGGTCAGCAGGTGCCCAGTGGGGTACATGCTCACTCAACCAGAGGCCTAGCCACTTCCTGGGCCTTATTCAGAGGTGTTCAAGTAGTAGATATCTGTGCAGCTGCTACCTGGTCATCATTAAACACGTTTGTAAAACACTACAGCCTAGATGTCACAGCAAATGACGTAACTCAAGCTGTTCTCTTTACCACAGAGAAATAAATGGCTAGCGCCTGTACTCTAAGGCAAAAATAAGCATGCATTTCCAGAGCATTTCTAGGGCATGATTGGATTATGTTCCCATAGTCATGGTGTTGCACCGCAGTGACCTGACTGATAAAGGAACTGAAAGTTTTGCACCATAACTCATGTTCTCTGAAGGAAGGGAACAAGGTGCAGCACATGTTTGCCCTTTCAATACCCAAGCTCAGTGAAGTGCGTATAGAGGACGTACATGGGCAGTCAGCGTATCTTATACCAGGGGGGCGGGCCCCTGGTGACGCTGATGCCCACTTGCCTTAAAAGGCGTGATTGTATTACTTCTGGTGAACCGCGCGGAGGCGCAATTCCCATAGTCATGGTGTTGCACCTTGTTCCCTTCCTTCAGGGAACATGAGTTATGGTGCATAACTTTCAGTTATCTTGCATAGCATATGAATTCATTCGTTCGATGTATGTCTCTCTGCCTTCAAATGTCAGTCCTTTTAAATAAAGGTATTGATGGAGATGTTCAATATTTATCATCTAAAACTAATTACTCTGACCCAATAATTATAACCCAGCTCACTTATATCAAATATTCTCTGTTCCCTTTAAACACTTATATTTGATAGTACAAACATGTTGTTTGCTTTTGTCTTTGATACAGAAAAGACAGTCTTCTAGCCTTGACAAATGTTTGGATTAGATGTTCTTGTTTGATCAGAACCATGACTTGTTTGTTTTATCTGTAAGACGTCAGAGCTTGTCAAACTCCACCTGCTTCTTGTTTAAATAGCTTGTCATGTCCAGTACAATTCGGAATTGTGCTGGACAATGTATTTGAGACCAAACTAAGTTTCAAAAGACATTAAAAGCCCTTCCCCTTTGCAAAGTTGTTTGTCTGATTTAACACTGTTCTCTTGTTTATCTTTTGTGGTTAATATTAAGGTAACAGGGGTTTAAAATCCCCATCAGGTATGTAATGTATACATCTTTTCATCGCCACTTTATATAGCATTTTGTATTGAAGCCCATTTCCGCTATGAAATAAAAGCCCCACGGGAAGTCATAATTGAGTTTTAAGTCATAATTACGAGAATAATTGCCATTATTACAAATTTTAGTCATAATTACAAGAATAAAATTCTTAATAATAACTTCAAAACTCATAATTACGACTTTTATTCTCATAATTATGACTTTAAAACTCGAAAATATGACTTTAAAAGCTGTGATGGACTTGCGACCCATCCAGGGTGTACCCCGCCCGTCGGTCAGTGATTGTCGGACATGGGCATCGCGACCCCTGTGACCCAAAATGGAAGAAGCGGGTAAAAGATAATGGATGGATGGATGACTTTAAAAGTCGAAATTATGACTTCCTGTTGGGCTTTTATTTTTTTCTTTCACGGCGGAAATGGGCTTCCATAGTTTGTATTGCATTGCAGAGGTTTAATAGATTTAATGAGATTACACCTAAAACATAATTATCACCAACTATTTAATGAACTACAAAAACAAAATAAGGAATTTTGCTATACAACCAACTTGGAAAAAAGCATTTCCAGTGAGCACATTATACAGTTTATATCAGCTAAAAATAATGCAAAACAATTAATTTTAAAGTGTTTTAATACTGTAAAGTTAAATTTTAAATATTCATGACTTTAAATAGTGTCATTCACATGAAAAACTCGTAAATTTCTAGAAACTTGAATAAAGTACCTGTCAAACAATACTATTCTTCCATCTAGTGGAGAATTTTCTACTGCAGCATTGTTATTTTTAACTGGAAAAGTCATATAAAAACACAAAAAAAACTGGCAGCACCAAATAAAAAGGAAAAAAAAATAACTAAGTAGGGAAGAATATAAAANCACCCCACCCCCATACGCACACACACACACCACACACATTCCCACCAGGGACCTGTGTCTATGGCCCAGACAATCAAAATCCCAAGAGTCCACCGTTCCAAAGACCAAACCTGTCTAAATAAAGGTTGAATGAAAAATGAAAGCCATATGCTTAGCTTCTCCTGAATCCAAGTGTTTGACAATCGAACAGAACGTCCTTTCCAAAATTCTTATACATCTTTTGGCCATATTCTGCAGCCGGTAAACTTTGACCACATATTGTCAAAATAATTTAAAATAAAACCAGGACAACAATTTCCTGCTCATGAACAGTTTTAATTTGCCAGAAAACATGTGCTAAACGTGTTAGATGGTGTCACACCTCAACACATTTCCATGGAATGTCAAATATATAAAATTATACATTCCTTGTGGTTCTTTTGAAATACAATTTGAAAACCGCAATGCTAATAAAAAAAAAAAATAAAAAATATGAGTGCTTTTCACCAATAGTTTTACTGTTCAGCCATTCCACCTGCTTTATACAGATTTTCTATGCAGATGTTTGTAACATCTGCATTGCTTGCTCATGACGTCAACAATTCTTCCATGTGATAAAAAATGCTAAGCTTGTGTGTCAATTATTTGGTATACTTTGAAAACACTGAGCATCGTGCTATTTGTGGTTCAGTCTTCAGACCCTTTGGACGATAGAGGTTTTACTTGACCTCGACGCTTCGGATGCTAGCTTCTCCTTCAAAGCTGATGACAGAGTATTTCTCTGCTCCCATGCGGTTTGGAAAGTTGATTGTAGAGCCATCTTCTAAAGTCACAACGAACTCTGTAGGGGTGAATTCTATGACTATCTATGGAGAGACAAGGAGAAAGAAGGAGAAAATAAAACAGACAAGGATGAGGATATTCTTAAACAGCTTATAGTTGTCAAACATACAAGAACATAAGTTTTCAATATGACTCACCAGACAACAATAAGCACACATCTCATACCTTGAATTCCTCTCCTTGGTGGAAAGGAAAGCCCTCCGTGCGAACCTCCTCACACCAATTGCCTCCTTCATACGAGTTGCAGACAACGGCATTCTCATCTCCATGGGCGTTAAAACGAGGGTTGAAGTGCAGAGTAATGTCTTGCTCATTGCCGATGTTCACCTGAAAGCTGAAGTAAAGGAACAGAACGCAAAAATATATTACAATTTATTGTGATTATTTTGTTCTAAAAATGCATCTTTTTCAGTAAATGTTTCAAGTCATCAATAGATTATTGGGCTTTCTGAAAGTCCCTTAAAGTTTTCTTTGAACATTGGCTTCTTTTCCAGTCTCCTTTTCTTCACCATGAAAGTTTATTTTGCTGTATGCTCTTTATAAAGTGAAGAAAATGAACAAGAACAGGAAAAAAAAAACAAATAACAGAAGTATTAGGCATAAAAAAATGCATCTACAGCAGATGTAGTATCTTAAAGTAGCATCTTTAAAAACTATGAAAGAAATCCAGCTGTACATTAAGTTTTCTACTGATAACTCATTGATGGTATCTCTATCTCCATCATCTAACATCAGTATTTGGCCAGAGGCAACATGTCCAGGAGAGAAACCCAGGCATCCCTCTCCCTGGCGTTACTCAAGCTCCTCCTGGGTATCCCAAAGTGTCCCCAGCCCAAAGAGGATATGTAAGCCCTCGAGTGAGTTTCTGGGTCTGCTCTGGTCTTTTTTCCTAAAGGGACATGCCCCAAAAACCTCCTCTGGGAGCTGAGGCACCAAAGTTCATGCTCTATAATCCAGGTACAAATCCAACAATCAGGTCATCTGGACAGGTTCTTTTTTTTCTTTGCTGAGACGTTTCGTCCTTCATCCAAAGGACTTCTTCAGCCTGCAGAGACACAAACAAACTGGAGTCCCACAAGCACCAACTCCTATAGTGGAAAAAAAAAACTATAGGAACTTTGGGGACTATCAATGGGACTATCAGAAGAAATTGTCTGGCCACCCTATGAAGGAAGCTCTTTTCAGCTGTTTCTATCTGAGATCTTGTTCTATCAATCATCATCCATCCCATATAGGTGCTGAGTGTCTTCATGTCGATTCTCACATAGTAGCAAACTGCCCCAGTTCACACTGATGGCCATGGCCTAAAAAGCCAACAGAACCACATAATCCACATGAAGGTAAAAGTCGAGGTTTCTTTATTGTCATTCACATCATATGTGGTACATGTCGTGGATCAAAATTGTATACACATGGTCACATCCAACAAAAGTATAAATTGTAAATGAAACACAGTAATAAGATCTAAGAAATGAACACTAAACTAAGAATATGCTAAGCACTATTAGTACAAAACCAATACACCGAACAACAGCAGCATGAACACATTGGCAATAAAGCAGAGATGAGACCATGATGTTCCCAAACCAGATGTCTTCTCCATGAATGCATGTTGAGATCCTGCCATAAGCACCACAAACAGAAATGGAGACAAGGAACAAGAGTCCAATCTGCACTGTGAACAACTGTGTGGCAAGAATGCAAATTACAATTACAAAATCAATCATCAACCTCTGGCCCAAGATGGCCTGGTACCAAATACACTTATGGACCACCCTGTGCCCAAACATGGTGTTCGTTATGGACAGTTCATATTAGCAATGAAGTCCATAAAAGTCCACCTTTTGGATTCAGATCAGAGAGACCATTCCTCCCAACCACCACCTTCCAGATAACTCCATCATAACCCACATGGGCATTAAATTCACCCAGCAGAACAACTGAATCCCCAGGCAGCACGTCTTCCAGGACACTATCCAGGGAAAGTAATCCAACAGCTGTTTGATGTATGAGCACTAACTACAGTCAGAACCATCTTTCGTGCAGCTTGAAGCTGTAAAGAGTCAACCCTATCATTCAGAGAGGAAAACTTCTACCCTGAGGCACTCAGCCAGGGCCTTGCGAGTACCCACTCCACACTCCCTGAGCAACTTTCCTACTACTGAGTAGGAAAGAGTGTAGCCTTTCTCAGGAGTTGGGTTACACAGATGTGAACTAAACTGTGGTTGGTCTTGCTCAACCTCATTCATAAACTTTGGCTCCGTACCAGACAGTGAGGTGACATCCCTTGTTCCTAGAGCTAGGTTATGCTGTCCTCCTAATGGTTCTTCTGCATGTTTGTACCTTTTTCTAACTTTTTCTTAACTCAGTCAATTTAAAAGAAAACGTCTTCGGTCACATGACTTCAGCAAAGTCACAACATATAGCATCAATGTCCCATGAGTGGTTGAGGTGTAAAATGAAACTCACAAATGTACAGATGCCATCATGTGTTGTGGAAACTTACTTTGTAGCGTCAGGTTGAGCCACTCCAACAATAGTCAGGGTTTGTCCAACACTGAAGAACATGTTCTTTAAGGTCTGTGTACAAGAGGAGATGCATGGTGAGACAACGCTATACTGTGAGATGAGATTACAGAGATTTTCCGTCTCTTCCAGCTTTCCTACCCCCACTTTATCCTGTCCAACAGCAGAAACATGTGGTTTCAATTTTACTCCCATTGACAAAGCTGGCAAAGACTGTAAATTTGGGAGAAAGCTCTTGTAGAGCAATTGCCAAAATGGAAAACAGCTGAAAGTGCAGAAAAGTGATGTGGAACTTTTGTTCATCTGAATAATATTTTTCCACCATATGGTGGAAAAAGCTATGCACGTCCTATTTAAGATTTTGCCACTGGAAAACATGTGTAAGTGCAAAAAGCAGACCTTATATTGTTTATAAATATTCAGATTTTATAGTTGAAAAAGGTATGTCATCATACAGCGGGGAAAATTTTGATTCTCCATAGAGCAACTATGGTGACAGTTACTATCTGAAACTGAAGTGTCTGCTGCTTCGCAATTCTTTTGTTTGGGAAACACTGAAAACAGGAATGTATTCTGCTTGTACAGCAAAATGTTCATTCTTTATGATTCAATACTTATGCACATGGTTGAGAACTATTATATTGATGAAGCTTCACAATGTTTCCAGATTCAACATTTACTTTTATGTACGGTATTCTTGTTTCCCCACTTCTTTAGGCGTGAATCAGTGCACTGTTTTTAAAGCAACGTCAACATTTTTTGTGAATTTTAGAAACTGCAGTAGTTTAGAAAAAAGTTAGAGCCAAAAACCTCTTTAGAATTACCTTAAAGCATTAAAACCTTTAAACTAGTAACGCTCACAAAAGGAAGTGGAATGTCGTGGTCATCTGTCAAGTTTGAGATGATTTTGCTCCACGTGAGCTGAAAAAGTCCAAATGTCTTGACCATTTTAGGTTAAAAGTTGGTTGAAAGACTAATTTATAAACAAAATGAAAGACTGGGCGGAAGTGGTGTAACATGGTATGACATTCTTTCTGTGTTATAGAGTCAATCTGTGACGGATATCACTGAGGTCTGAACTGGGTGGGGCTGAGCTGTGGTCAGAGGGGACACTCACCCACGGTCCTCCACTACTTATCACAGGCATAGTGACCAAATGTGTCTGCCAAATACCCATGCCTTACCTTGATGTTCAGTATGGCACTCTTACTGGGGAAAAAAATACCTATAATAAGGAACCTTAATGAAAAACCTGCTATGTTCCTGGATTTATTTTTTACAGTGCAATGAGTATTCCCTTGTAAAACTTACTCGTTGTTACACTTTTTTCTGTTCGTTAAATTTTAGTTCATGTTATCCTCTTACATTTGTGATTTAACTCTGCAAATCTTGTCCACATGTGTTCACCCCAGAGGCCAACACGGGTTTTAAAGAACACAAAGGCCTTCATTATCTGTTAATGTTATTAACCTTAAGGGATCACAATACTTTTCTGACTGTTTTAGCTCTGACAGTGAACAAGAGACAAGATGCAGCAGGAAAGAAGTAGATATATGTATATTTGTGTTTTGCAGAAAGAATAAAATGTGACTAGTATGCATCAGAAGACTATAGTGAATGTTTTGACCATAAAAGGCCAAGTAAAAACCTCCACACCAGGTTTTTTTAAATGCTGAACAAAGGTTGTGTGCAATGACTTGCATCATTAAATGCTTTGATCAGCAGGTATATGTATATACATCAGCATGCGAAAAACTGAGCCAGCACCAGCTGTCTTTGCCGCATCTAAACACCAGCTAAAACTGTATCACTCAAGTACAAGGTGACAGACCCAGTGCGAGAGCACAAACGTTGTGAAAATGATACTTACTGCCATGATTGTTGCAGATGAAGGTGGTCAAGTAGAGCTGAAACAAAGTGTGTGAGCTGCAGGACCTCGCCTCTGTGTCTGCACCCAGACAGATGTCTATATACAGTACAGAGCAATGTGGGCCGGTCCTTCAGAGTGAGGGACAATCCCCTCGGCAAATAAAAGAGCACCAAGTCTCACACCAACCAGCTGATTTAAAGTGAAGTTATAGAGTGTGATCATTTGAATTTGTAGTTAAAAACACCTCAGCAAAGTGTTGTTGGACCTCTTGTTGATTGTGGGCTGTCATTTTAAAACTTGGCTGAGTTGAAGTTGTCTTTGCCCAGAGTCCGAGACAAAAATAGAAATGCATTTGTTGCCAGGGAGACAACTGTTTACAACAGCCGGCGGCCCTAATGTCCACTTACTGCATACAGTATATCAGCTTGTAATTTACTAGCGTTCGAGTTATTTCTGAGAAAGTAAAACTTCCTGAAAGAAGAAGAGCTAAAAGTGAAAGTGTGACTCACAGGCAGCGATAGGCCACACATTCTTCATCCGACACAGCTGAGGCAGTGTGACTGTTGCTGTGTAACTCAAAGATGGCAACAACTGCACGCTTCAACTATAAACTATCTTAAAGTAATCAGACTTAAGAGCAACTCTTCTGTTTTCTTGTGATGAGATGATTTAAAGAGTCTATCTGTCAGAATGTCATTGTGATTTTATCATTTGTGCACATGTGCAATAATTTTTGGCACAATGTCTTTTTTTCCCCCAGTGGACATATGCAAACATATATTTTGCATTTTGTTTTATATTTGGTTGAGTTTAGGGAAAATTAATGGCCTAGCATTCCTTAAAGAAATGGATCATCTGCCATCTTTCATACCAGAGTTATAGACTAAGACCATCTTTCTGTATTTGAGAAATTATAAAGTTATAGACTCAGACGTAGACTATTTTTGTTTCGAGTAGCGTTGATTAGTTATGGTACCCATCTGGAATTATGTTGACTCCAACAGTTTCGTTAAAATTCTTCCAGTGGTTCAAGAGATATTTTGCTAACAGGCAGAGCGTTGATGCCAACAGTTAATGCCAAAGTTTTAGGTAACACGATAACGAAAAGTGTAGTGCTCAAAATATTGATTGGGGATAATTATTAGCTACTATAACAACCGATTTTACCTCGGTGTCTGTAATACTGTTACAGCCATGTTTGTGTTTTCTACGCTCGGGTCACTCATTAATTGCATTCATATTAAAAGTTAATCAGTTGTAGATTTGCGCTCTATGGGAGACAAGCAGGACTGACTCCAACAGTAGTGTTAAATAAAGCTCTCACATGTTGGGTTGATGATGATGCTCAGCTACTACCACACTGAACTGTAGCTCGTTATTTTATAAAAATTTAGTCTGAATTGGCTCTTCCTTAAAATAGTTAGCGAAATGGTCACACAGACAAGTTTGTCCTTATCTAATGGTGACAGCCACGTCCCACACAAATATGAGTTTCAGAAATGACGCGTGCATATGACCAAAAGAGGCATGAAGCAGAACTCAACCGTATTGATGTGGAGCACAACACATTATTTATTTATCAAACCTTTATCTCGTTTTATTTTAAAACGGGATGGATTAACTCATTCCCCTTCATGGTTGATTCTTGTTTCATACTAAACACAAAGTTGCTGTGCGACATCATCGAGCTTCCCCTGGTTACAAATCTGTTTGTTGTTAAATCCTGCGACCAAAAGGCTGCACAGACAAGTCATTACTTCATCATGTTGTTGAGCCACACAGCCAGCTTACTATTTTACATCTTGATCCTTTTGGCTCTGGTGCGACTTTGCTTCTCAGCACAAAGGTGCATCCGGGGTTTTAATCCCCACTGCCACCTCGGTGCATGCAGAAATCTCACAAAAGAAGGTGTCCAACTCCCGGACGCAGGGGCGGTCCTAGCCTATTTGGCGCCCTGGGTGAGC